>DWBH01000991.1:0-10527 GCA_018230765.1 Ernsta delagoae
CTGCTCACTAATTACTAGTGACTTATTACAACAATTGCATTTAAAGTCATTTAAATTAGATGTTCCTGTTAAATTAACTGGTTTTTCAAATGATTCTCATACACAAGTTACCGATGCCATAGTGGCAAACGTTAAGCTCGATAGTGTTGAGCTACCGGTCACATTTTATATAACAGATGTGTTAGCTGGTTGCAACATTTTGTTAGGCAGGAATTTCACCGAGCATAGGGATATAATGTATGCAAGGGTAGGGGATACTTTGACGTTTCATAAAGTTTCTCAAGAGCAGATTTTAACGATAAACTCATCCCTTTTCAATGTAAATTCAAGCGAACATATAGAAATCCTTCAGAAAATATTTGAAAAATTTCCTAAATGTGTATCGAATGATCTAACTACCCTCGGTAAAACATCTTGTGTGGAGTTAGACATAGAACTCACTACTAATAAACCAGTGTACCAGCGTCCGTATCGTATGTCAGAATCTGAAAAGAAAACTACAAGGCAAATTGTTGATGAGTTATTGGAAGCCGGCATTATAAGAGAAAGTAATTCGCCGTATGCGAGTCCGGTGCTTTTAGTTGATAAACCTAACGGCGAAAAAAGGCTTTGCGTAGACTACAGATCATTAAATAAAATAACTGTTCAAGAAAAGTACCCTATGCCCTTAGTAGACGATTTGATCAATAGATTAAAAGGGTGTAAATGTTTTACGTCCATTGACCTAAAAAGCGGATATTATCAGATTAAAATTAATGAAGCATCTATTCCTAAGACAGCTTTCATCACAGCCGACGGTCACTACGAGTTCACTCGTATGCCATTTGGAGTATGTAACGGGCCTTCAGTTTTCCAACGCCTGATGAATACTGTCTTGGGTAAGCTTCGTTTTGATCCGATTTACAAGATTATATGTTACATGGATGATTTATTGCTAGGCACTGAGACATTAGAGGAAAATGTTGAATGTTTGAAGATAGTGTTAAATGTTTTGCAAGACAATGGTTTAACAATCAATTTAGACAAATGCAAGTTTTTTCAAAATTCCATTACATTTTTAGGTTATGAAATCGATGTGACAGGTATTCATCCGGGTAAAAATAAACTTAAAGCAATCAAAAATTATCCACCACCTACAAACATTCATCAAGTCCGCCAATTTTTAGGACTGATAAACTATTTTAGAAAATTTATCAAAAACTGCGCCCTAATTTGCAAACCTTTAACAAAGTTGTTAAAAAAGGACTCTTCCTGGGAATGGGGTCATGAGCAAATTCAATCATTTGACACTTTGAAGAACGCTTTGTTAGATGCATCATTAACAATATTTGATCCGACACTTCCCGTGATAATGTACACAGATGCTAGTCGAGATGGTATCGGATGTATATTAGTACAAGTTACTGATCACGGGGAAAAGCCGATTCACTTTTACAGTCGTCAAACATCAGACGAAGAAAAACGGTACCACTCGTTTGAGCTTGAGTTTTTAGCCATAACGGTAGGTTTACAAAAATTCAGACACTACTTGTTAGGAATTTCTTTTAAAATTGTCACTGACTGCAATGCTGTGCGGTATTCAATTAGTAAGAAAGAAATAAACCCTCGTATAGGTAGGTGGGTATTGCTTACACAAGAATTTACATTTGAAATCATGCACAGACCGGGAACACAAATGCAGCACGTAGATGCATTAAGCAGAAATTTCATTTCCATTTCACCTCCTCCTAGCAGTGAAGCCGTGATGTCCATTACAGTTAGCGAACCCGACTGGCTATTATCTGTCCAGCTGCAGGACCCAAGCATTTGTGCAATCAAAGATATTTTAGAGTCAGGGGATGCCGAGGCTCATAAGCAGATATTTAACAATTATGAATTGTTAGGTAATAAGGTGTACCGTAGAACAGAGTATGGTCGACGTTGGCTGGTACCGAAACAATGTACCTGGCAAATAATAAGGCTAAATCACGATGATTGTGGACATTTTGCTACAGATAAAACTTATGAAAGAATTAAAGACAAATATTGGTTTCCCCGAATGAAAAAAGTAATTTCGAAATACATTAAAAATTGTCTAAATTGCATCTATTTTAAAAATGTTCATGGAAAAAAGCCAGGTAAATTGTTTCCAATTCCAAAATACGCGAGACCATTCCATACGTTACATATGGACCATTTAGGCCCCTTTGTTAAAACTACAAAGAAAAACACGCATTTGCTTGTCTTGGTTGATTCGTTCACTAAGTTTGTTTTTATTATGCCGGTCCGTAACACAAAAAGTAGAATTGTTATTAATGAATTAGATAAATTGTTTAAGATATTTGGTAACCCTAAAAGACTAATATGCGACGCCGGCACTGCTTTCACATCAAAATTGTTTATTGATTATTGTATCCAGAAAAATATTAAGCGTCATGTTATTGCTACCGGTATGCCACGCTCTAACGGACAGGTAGAACGGTATAATTTAACTATACTAGAGGCTCTACGTAGTTTAGGTGCTAATACTGATAGTAACAGATGGGATGAACACATTGATCGGATACAACAGGGCATTAATAGTACTGTTAATAAAACCACATCAGCAGTCCCTAGCGATGTATTTTTTGGCTACCGACTTCAAACCGACTCAGATAGGATCTTGATGGATGACGAGGAACATATTGTGGATGTAACAGATCTACGAAAGAAAGTCGACATGAAAATTCAAGAAGGAGCACAGAAACAAAAAGATACTTTTGACGCTAAAAGAAAAGTCGCTCACATATTTAAGAAGGATGATCTTGTGGTGATAAAAATTCCAAGCCAAACAAACGATGGACAAAGTACGAAATTACTGCCTGTGTTTAAAGGTCCTTTTCAGGTGATAGAGGTTTTAGGGAATGACCGTTATAAAGTAGCTGATATGAGAGGCTCTGAACGGACTTCTAAACGCTATGAAGGTGTAACCTGCATAGAAAATATGAAACCGTGGATAAATATAAATGCTATGGATATATAAATAATCTGGATGGAAACGGATGTTGTCGGGTAATTATTTATTTATTATTGTGCTATTTACCTTTCATCGAAAGCATTTGCAAGTCTCCTGATAACTTGTGGCTCTGCGCATTCCATCGGACAATGCAGGCGTGTGTGGGTATGTAATATGTATGTATGTATATTAAAAACAAACATTTACTTACTTACTCATATTAGCCTCTACCTACTTAAAACATGTATTATGTTACTTTTATTTTGTGTCTGATGCATAAGCTGTGAACACTTAAAAATGGTACATAGAAATCGTAGAAAACTGGCCGTCGAGGGAACAGTGAGAGAATATCGATAACTGTGTGACTGTTTTGGTGTTCGTATGCTTTTCCAAACGCATTAACCGTCGATGGAATAATGGCTTTTGGAAATGTTGACGCATCATTGTGGCATGTTTGTATTTTAGTTAGAGCTTACCCTACCGTTGATGGGAAGAGTAAACTCTAATGGATTAGTTAAAACATCTTGATTTTGTTGGCCGCT
The DNA here is from genome assembly GCA_018230765.1 of Ernsta delagoae. Classification (NCBI taxonomy): domain Eukaryota; kingdom Metazoa; phylum Arthropoda; class Insecta; order Lepidoptera; family Hesperiidae; genus Ernsta; species Ernsta delagoae. The sequence continues at coordinate 3,517 of DWBH01000991.1, forward strand.
GATGGAATAACAAAATAAGATGGGAGGATATATTTTGATATGTAACTTTGTATAATTAATGATATTTAATTATTGTTCACAGCTTACGCACCAGACCACTACACATGCGGGGACGCATGTGTGAGCAGGAGGGCCGGATGTTGTCGCTCGTTAATTAATTATAGTAAATTAGTATGTAAATTGTCTGATTGTTATACTTTATAATTTGTATAAGGCAATTTAATAAGTAAGGTTATTGATTTGACTTAAATACGGAATAGGTAGGGGGCGCCACCGGAAAAGGTGGGAGGGATTGGTTTATCGGCAAGAAGGGTTTGGAGTGAGGCGGGCATTCAGTCTGCAACTTTCGTGCGGTAACGTCTTATTTGACTTGTCGGTTGTCGGAATACTTGTGAAATACCTAACCTAGTAGTACCTAATTAAAGGCATTATATCGTGACCACTTCTTTTATTTTACATACTTTATTTTGAATGCTTCTTACTTAGTTACCTAATAATAAATTTCTGTTACCTACCTACCTTTCAGTTACAAGTATTCCTATTACCTACCTACTAGTTACTACCTTCCAGGTGCTTTCTAATCATTACATACAAATAAATTATAAAGTCGACTTAATGCCATATCTATTTGAGTTCCTGTAACGAGACTATATCTCAACAATCATTGTAATCAATAAATATTGTTCTCCCTACGAAGGTTTCAAACCATTTTCGCTCAATTTTTTCTTTTATCAGTACTAAGACAGTATTAACCTTAAAGAAATAAATAAAATGATAATTCGTCGGTGTAACACATTCTGAAACAGTGTGTTCAATTTATTATTAAAAACATTTCCGAGCCTTTTACGTGTCATTTAGGTGCCTACCTACCTACTACCTACACATGTGGATAACGTGGAAATAATTCTGTCAATTGTATTGTGAGGGTACAAAGGTTGGCTAAATTGAGCGGAAAGGGCACATCCTTCGAATGTCACTTAAAGGTTTTAGCCTGATTTACGGAATAGATTAGAATTATATTGTTTTTTTTTTGTTTTACCTGACTACGCCAGGAGTGTAATAAGAAAAAAAATCTTTTGTTTTTCGATCGTATTTACGTAATTATGTATGTATTAGGTTTTCTCCTAGTTGTGGATTCATGTACTTGTTGATTTCTATTGAAGTTAATGTTCTACGATGGCTACATATTAAGGTAGCATTTTTTTTATTACCTGTATACGCAACTGTGGTGAAAAAGAATATAAGGTTTACGAGGAGAGATACCAACGCTGCCTTCATAAAGTGCCGAACAAATTCTTGTGTGAAATTACATATTGTGTTTTAAGTACCGAACAAATTTTTGTGTAAATTTATTTAGGCGATTATTTCATTATTTATGACTTTAACTGAGCTGTGTTTTAAAACAAAAAAGAATCTTTGTCACGCCACAACTAACGGCAAATATTATTGGAGTCGCGGATGGCGATAGCGGCCTAAACATGCCACATGGCAAACACCGGACGACATATCCTGCTACACTTGTCTCTTTCTTTCATAGGTATAAGGAGTGGAACAAAACTATTCCGAAAAAATTCTCGTAGAATTCGTTATTAGCAAACAAGCGATTCTGCGTAATGTCTCAATATGCTAAACCCCATCTCCAATATCAAGGGTATATTTGGCTGAGGCGAGCATACCGAAATATTCCGCCTTCTTAATATCGATAGATTCCGGTGCGTAGTGCCTTAATGGGGGTTAGATCTCGCTGGGAATTCCATAATATCGAGTAATTAAATACATAGGCAGGATTCTAGTTAGTTGTCCTTCTGCATAACAAACTACGCGGTTTTTGTTCGAGTGCTCAGCAGCTGTATAAAATTGTTTGAAAGAATTTTAATGGATATTCATTCTATTGATGACTGTAAAAAGTTGCGCAGTAAACATTGCGATGTGTTTAAGTTTGAAATCATTAACTCGTTGTTACTGCTGTATTGTGTTTATTGCTCACTCAATAATTATCTAAACCTATGCTACTTTATAGCTTAGTAGTAAGTAGTAACTTATTTCTAGAATTATAGGTATAGTTTTTTATCCACATTAAAGCGTATATTCTCATATACGATTAATATTACTAGGCTATAATAAATTTGATAGATTATTTATTAGCGAACTATCCATATTTCGCCTTACAATCCAAAAAAATTGTAAAAATATTTTCAAGAATACTTAACAGAAAATTTTATTTGGTCAATACATTCAACACATTGCAGAGAGAGTTAAATCCCTAAATGTCTATGGGAAAACCCTGCCAAGGCGTAGAAAGCTTAACTCAATTCACCCTCACTATGACGTAATAAACTACCTGATGTAATCAACTATTTAAAAGGCAAGAGTGGCTGTTTCACAAGGGTAGAGTTAGTGCTGACAGCGTTACGTAGGCCAGTATTAATAAAATAAACAAAACTTAATATTGAGTATATCTTGAGTGCGAAAATAAATGAAAGATAGTTCTTAATTTTAACTTGCATTTAATAATACAGGTCTTATCACACTAGCGACTTTCCCGCGACTTGAGAGATGCGATCGTACAGTTAAACAAGAAAACTGTTTTATAAAAACACGTTAATGTTTTTCATTAGGACTCTGTGGTTTCCTCAATCAAAATTGCGGTCCTATATTAAAGAATATCTCCAGTTTATTTAGATTTAACTACCTACATCGTGTCGTGACGTGACATTCACAAACGGCTGTGTCTAGTTAATTTATTAATGCATTAGACGCAATCCGGCGTTACTGTCTCGGGCGATGCCATTCGATTAATTGATTAAATCGATTAACTACTACAGATGTCTGATCGACATCGACCCATGACCCGAATTGACAAGCAAAGAGCAACCCGAGTTGGCCGCATATGTTTCGCGTTCCTGTTTCTTTGTTATATCGTGAATTAATGAAAAGGTTAAGTGCATAATGTTTTAATGTAAGCAGTTCATATAATAGCTCTAGCATTTGCCCGTGAGTTAAGTATTACATACATATGTTTATTTGCAAAGGCTGAATCTTCCATATTTCATCTTCCTCCATCAAGTCCTTTGAGAGGTTTCGTAAATTGATAGTATTAAAGGGCCTACTTAAGCCCTAAAAGAATTCGAAGTGTAAAATAAAAACGATTACGCTAATAATCAACCATAGATACAAAGTAGGTATTTAGACCGTGAATGTCCGACAAACTTCCTGAATAATGGATGGGCGAAAGAGCCAATATCTCACTTTTAATAGGAATTTTATGACGTTCTCGTGGTTCGGCAATTGTTGTGCAGTCGATATTAAATGTATCTAATACTTATATTTTCTCAGATATCTTGATCTCCAGACGATTTTATTACTTCTTAACTCATATTCAAAGCATTTTAAACCAGATATTAATTGTAAGATACAAGAAATTTCCATAAGAATATAATGTGCAGAGGCTTTTAAATAAAACAGCTCTCAAAAAACATTCGATTATGGTTTTGCAATCATAGTCCTTCACTAGTATTCTCTATGTCGTGGGCACCATACCAAAACCAAGAGCAGAAAACATTCATTTTTCAAACTTCTGCCTCGCGTGACAACATTTTGTAACCACTACCAGTACACAGGTCACCACATGCTTAAACCAAACATACGTTATCAGAAGAAAAAAGAAACAGTCAATTCCCGCTTTGCCATTTAAACGCCGGAATCCTAAACAGCTATACACCCTAACAGCAGAATAATCAAGCCTCATGACCATAGTCATACAAGCTCGTGAATATTCCGGGACGTCACTGAATAATGGATGGGCGATGGAACCGATATTTCACTTTTAACTGGAATTTTATGACGGTGTTCCGGTCGTTGCGGCGTCGTTAGCTTGAGAAAATTATTGGTAAATTTTTCTGGTGAAGACAAATGGAAGAACTTTATACAGATCAGATGATATGTTTTAAGAAATTCGTTTTTCTCTCGCAACATTTAAAGAAGACCTGAGTTTCTCGTGATATTCAGCAAAACAGCAAAACAGTAATATTTTAGACTACGCAACCCACATTACAATATTGTTTCCTTGAAAGTCTAAGAAATTTCTAAGAACAATTTTCTCTTTGCGACAGCTTATTTCTCTAACGGAAATTGAAGAACGATGCTAGGGTATTAGCTTCAAGATCGCTCTACAGATGTCTTTACGTTATTATTAATTGTGGCATAATATTTATGACTCTTTCCCAACGAAACGATAGAACTTCTCCCTAGACTTCCTTTAGTGATAACTGATAGGGATAGAATAAAAGGTAAGAAAATAAGGTAAGGTATTTATTAGTGGTATTTATAAATAAATAAATAAATACCACCAATAAATAGTCACCATTGACTTGTATACACTTTTTGCTTGCATCAATGCCTCCTACTGAATTGCCGTGTGATTATTACGGCGCTATAGGTTCCGCACCATACTATAGGTCCGCGCCTGCCTCTGCCGAAATATCGTAAGAGTCTATGAATGGATGTCCGTTATTTGATCAATCAGATCTCTTAGAGCACGTAGCGGACGACCTCCGGGCGTACGTGATAGCTCCCGAGGCCTCACGATTGAGAGCTCATACAAAAGACAAGGAATGACAAGCAATATAGCTTGTGATGATGCTTTAATATTGAATTTAATAGGTCAAAATTATCATTTATGTGATTATTATGTACATAAATCTCTTATATGGTGGTAGTTTTGACTTAATTATGTTTTCATTTAATTTAAAACTGTAATGATAACTATCACAAAAAGAACGATCTTATTATTATTTACCTAGGTTGTCTGTCCTTTGACCAATTGCATGTAGTTTTACTAAATTATAAACCGATTAACTGGCCGGTGCACATGATTGCTTCCCTATTGATAGTGTGCTCAAAAGACGTCGAAATGGCAAGCAGTTCAGAGGTTATTCGAACTTCACACCTTTAGAGAGAATTTTAATGGTATGCCTTACATACTTCCTGTATTATTTCTCATCATCTCATTCAAGTATCTTTCATCCGTTAAAGCTTCTTTAGAAATTTTGTAATACAAAAATCTTACATTATTTTTAGAATTTTTGGACCGACATTGCTATAAAGTTTACTAGCAATTTTAATATAATTTCTTCAACCAATTATGATGTCTCCTGAAACGTTTCCTCCTTTTCCTTCTGCACCACTTTCTTATTCTGCCAAACACAGAGGATTCCTCCGGGAGCTCTTAAGATAGTAACGCAATCAATCTTTTATCGTGTTGGTAGCGATCGATGGGCCATGGCGGTCTCGTGTCCATCTTGCTTAATGTCTAGTAGCAAAAACCCTCAATACCGTCCTATCAAGTGTTTTTCATACAATTATCAGCAACTACTTAAACTATTCCGCCATTGCCCATGAGAGCATGCAACTGTTTTATGTTGCCGTTAAACTATTCTAACTTACATTTTGTATATCTACAGATTTAAGGAGGCATCTTTAATGTCTCTCTAATGTTCCCTCGCGTACATTACCCCGTTGCTCGGCGCACCTGTAATTTTCACCAAACCTCATTTAAGGTTCATGGAAAATGAGTATGAATTACGAATATTACACTCGGAAACATCCGTACGTTGGCTTATCTACGCAAGCGAGCGTACTCAGTAATCAGAAGGTCCCATCTACTCATAAAAAGGACTCCGGACGTCCATAACCTCAACGGCGTGCATATAAAAAGTAATACACGATCCTCTAGTACTGACAACTCTTACATCGGAGAAAATGGACTCCGATACAAATCTAGAGCTTTAGATACAGATTTTATAGTGTCGAATGTATGAAGATAAATTGTTGGAGCTATTGGTCGTGCATCTTAGTAGCAAAGTTGAGATTTTGGTTTAGTATTGCGGATTTATGTTTGAAAGGAAACAATTTCATATAAAACAATATCTGAAAATGGTAACAATTTCCTGTTTCCGGGATCAGCTGTTTTCAGTACGATTTAAATGAAAGTACCTACTATCCGTATTGTTTTAGAATGAGAGAGAGAAATTGAGAATCTGTTATTTATATATTGATTGAAGTAACAAGAACTTACAATTTTCCATAAAGAAAGAATTTTTGTGACGTATTGCGGCGAAAGTGGTCGTATATTTTGATTTGTGTTTCATTTCTCTAGGGGTTAAAGTTTAAGGATAGGTTTCTGAAGTTGAGTGTATTGGGACCGAGAAATAGTGATATTCCCGCTGCAGCCGATAACTCAAGAGCTTCGAATGGTCTGGAATCCTCAGTCTTTTGCTCTCTTGCAATCTCGAAGTTGGTTATATGTTTCCGCTTTATGGCTCGCATTCAAAATCTAAGTACTTTGTTCACATGACTTTAAAACATGAATTTAGGACAGTCGTACTATTTTGTGCTTTGGTTATATAAGATCCACCTTACATAATTCCAGTCACACTCATATGACCCGGTCAAAGAAGTAACTTAAGTAGTCAGCTCTTAAGCAATGTTCATTCAGAGATCCATTAATTATTTGATGTTTATAAATTACTTTTAAACTAAAGCAGATATTCGTATAGGATAAATCTAGGTCGGAAATATCATACGTATTCATATTGATGGGATTTAGTGGTGAATAAAATGTGGGTTTATCCAGATATATGTACGTTTTGAAACCTCGGCTGGGATGCGCTGTTTTCAATGTTTATCTAGGTATCGTATGCAAATTATGTTTTGGAAGATTCATGCATTTTATTTCAAGATACTTTCATATATTAATATAGGTACTGTAATAATTATAGGGATGGAGTCGAGTGTGTATTTTAATTTTATGTGTTGTGATTGTCTCGTCGCGAACGTCGTTACGAGCTATTTTACAATAATTTCAGTCAAATTTTAAAATGCACTTCCCATTTTAAATTCAGCTTATTATTAAAGAGAATATACATAGATATAATTAAAACAAAAAAAGAATTTTGCAAATCGCTTCACGCATCTCAGAGTTATGCGCGTACATACATACAAAAAAAAAAA
>DWBH01000992.1:0-10527 GCA_018230765.1 Ernsta delagoae
AAACCGCATTAAAATCGGATCATCCGTTTGGGAGCTACGATGCCACACACAGACACGTCAAATATAGGCAAGTATAACAACCCGTCGTTTTTGCGTCGGGGGTTAAAAAAAGTTTTTATTGGCGTAAAACGAACAAACTAAACACTGTGACGGAAAAAGCAATGAGATATTAATAATAACACAATCACATACCTCCCTAAATAATCTGTGTAATATTATGCTAATGTTTATGCTGGACTGTTCTCATATCAAAATCGAGCAATCGACTAGGTAACAGTAAACATTTCGAAACTTGCGCTAGTTCTTTAAAGAGCAAAGTCAAAACTCGCTCGTTTGAATAAGAATGAACGTTACCTACCTTTTCATTTATCTATCGGCGTTGTCCTGTCAATCTACTATAAGTATCTCCGTGGAAACGTGGCATGCTTTACACAACTGTTGACCTTTGACAATAACACTAACTTCTAGAAATTATCTTACGAAATTGGTTCGAAAATCTTAAGTACAATTCCGTACGGTAATCTTTATTTTGTAACTATGTATATCTGTATTTACGTAGCTAGTAAACGAATGCGCTCTCTTTCAAAGAAGTTTATTATCGTTGGATGGCAATCATTAAACTTCGTAAAAGACCTTAAAGCGGGTATGAAAACCTCCGATGAATTGACCAGTAAAATATATTTTTGAGGCCTTTCAAATTTCTAATTTACTACGACATATCAAATGAATTACAAGTTAGTTATATTGACAGTTTAGTTCATAAAAATAATCGATGTCATAATAGCATTTTCCTTGAATGAGTTGACTTTAGCTGATAACATTTACTTGTAAAGGTACCGTCTTACAAAGGTATCGACCACAACCATAATACGCCACTATTGTTATGTTACGACACAATAACAGCGGTGTGTTTATTAAATAAGTGATTATATGTCGTGGTAATTGGCCAACCAGTGGCCAAAACATCCGATCATCGTGTGCGATTGAATCGTTATTGTTATCGATTGAGTCACATTTAAATTACCTACATCGATATGACATGTAATCGAATTAATTGTTTAATCTTAATAAAATGTCGTGTCATGATGTTCTGTGTGTAGTTTGATCGGACTTAATACACTATAGGATATTTTATATCTCAATTTATATTCCTATAAAAGAATCATAACACACAGGTGATTTTATTTCAAAGTTTAAATTCAAAGAAGCTGTTTACAAGAATTTAGTTACCAGTCTCTCGTGATCCTTTACCTTTATCTATTGATTAATACAATACACGCAAGACGTTTATAATATTGATATATGTAACTGACACAATCTTAGCAATCGATAAACAACTAATTTATATAACAAAATCTTATCTCTACTGAATTTTTACGCTTTTAAAAGATTCGTACCTACTACGTGAGCTTATTATGATTTATAAAAACAATCAACAAAGTTTATTTGATTTTTTTCTACTACATTACTAACTTCGCTTCGATATCTTGGGGGACCATAAGTTTAGAAAGAGAGATCTCGAAAGAGAAGCAAGATTTGACGTCACATGCGCAGGCGCACCTCACCGTGTGGCAACGTCGCTCCAAAGTTTTGTAAATAGACGGCGATTGTGTTGTGAGAGAGATAGCTGCTTGTATTAGAAAGAGACGAAGGCATAGTGTCAAAATCATGTCAAAAGTAGACTTTATGGTGTTGAAATAATGGTTTTAAGAATATAATATGATTTATGAACAGTTGTGTGTTTGTTCAATATAGGGAATTCTCCAGGCAGTATTGCCGTGTTATAGATTCAATTTCGTTTAGAAGACGAGTATTATAATCTCGTTTTATTAGTAACAATTACGTTATGAGAGTTTATTCACGGAGTAAGTCCAAATTATTCATTTGTAATGTATAGGAATTCGGACACCCATAATACTTCCAATCATTACATTTATGTTCGAAATAATCTCATTGCCTAATAAGAGTTGATAACCTTTTTTAATTGAACTCGATAAATAAAAGTACAGATACAATTACTACAAAATCGCTCTTGCATATTAAATGTTGCTGGGGGTTTCAATTGATTTAATGAAAATTAAAATCACAAAAAAATAATTAAGTATTAAAAGATAATTACAAAAACAAAAAGCTTAAAAATTAAATGATTAGGTACGTCGTGTACCTATTTAAGTTCGAAACTGTAAAATTAGTAAGGCACTTTTGGGAGGTGTACAACTAAAAAGTAGCAAATTTTGTAACTGAAATTAAATTTAACATCTGTGAGATTCCCCGGAGACGAAGACATAAGCCTTGCTGTTAACAGACTTATTGTGAGGGAGACTTAGCGGCTTTTGTGTGATGAAAACTTACTTTTAATGTTTGTTCTGTTAATTTTCTTACACTTGTTATCTTGCAAGGATCTGTACTGTTATTGTTGTTTAGAGAAAAGGTAAGTATTTAAAAGCGCAAACTCAAAATTAGCGCGTTTGTCCTGTTTCTGTACCTACGTTGACCTTTATTCTTTACATCATGATACCGTTAAAAAGTTTATGTTCCAATTTCAAATTCATTTATTTATCTTATGCATTATTTGTTCTTAGAAGACACCTTCGCTTCGTTCGTATCATCATAGGTCATGCCACGTCAAGCCTGTCACTAACAATGCGACAAAAGATTTTTTCTTCTTCTTTATGGACAAAAGATTTAAGTAATTTAAATGACAATGTGACTAACACGAGCTACAGTATTTACAGATATCATACGGATAGTAAACAAACAAAAGAATACCGTAATAAGTATCTATTATTTGTTTTTAAAATACTTAGGTATGGATGGACTTCGTAAAAACGGATTACAAAATTAAATTCCAATTGCCTGTAAATTGTTCAACAGTCTACAAGTGAAATGGCCGCGTGTGAGATAAGTACGAAATTTTAATAAATAAGTAAGTAGAAGACGGGGGTGCCATCGAAATACAGCCGGGGTCGTCGACCCATCGACCGCACCCCCTCCCGCCGTATCGAACCTTCGCGATGCGATATGTCTTAGTAATTGTATGTAGGTCTCCGCTGAAATGTATTCGTGTCTGTTAGTATGAATTCGTAATTTTTTTAACATTTTTTATTCTGTTCTGTTACGATTTCCGATCAGAATAACAGTAAGACAATAAATGGTTTTGTTTGTCTTATTTTGTCGCGATTGACCACTATAGTTGTGTACTTAGTTTGTATCTTGCAATATTTTTTCACTAGAGTATTGTTTTAAAATTAACTTCTACACTAAATATGTTTAAAGCAGTCAATAGTAGACTCAGCTTACGGCGATCAAAATTTTATATTTTAAATTGTGTCTATTATTTATCCATAATTATACTATATACTGCTATCTACTAGTAGGATCTTACTATTTTGAATAAAATAATAACTTGAAATTTAGATACTAAAATGCATGCGTCATAGTGTGTTTAGATGAACTAATCTCAAAATTGAGATTCCGTGCGAGTTTAAAATTTCTCCAAAAGATGGGAGAAAAGTTCGCTCTTAAGAGGGAACTCAATCCTGACTTTAGTGTAATACAAGTGTACACCATAAAGTAAGACACAAAGCAACAATAACAAAAAGCTGTGACGTATATTTCTAACACATCATAGGAATGAAATGTATTGGACACCCGCATTGTACACTCGTCTTAAAATAAGCACTGGAGTTATTTCTGTCACCACACTATGGTAGAATATTCAAAGGTTATAATGCAGCTTTATCAGCCAGTGACAGTTCATCTTATATTATATAAAATTCTCGTGTCACAGTTTTCGTTTCTCATGAAATTTGTGAGCGTATTGAGTATGTCTGAGATTTGGCCAACATCTATTTTTCATATCACTAAGTGATATTTTTAATAGGCGTTATGGAGTTCGCGGGGTCAGCTAGTAATGAATAATTTTTACTGTTATCAAGAATGGTCTTCGTTGCTGATAGTGTCCGTCAAATTAATTTAATACTCGTAGATACCTATGACTATAATAATAGATAATAAATAATAATATGTGTAAGTATCTACTTTATCTAAGTAGGTTAGTTTTTTATTCGTTTCTTTTCCGTGTTAGTAAAATGTACTTACCTTTACAATATTAAGTAGAGATTCAAAATTATGTACCTACCTACCTAAATTTTCAACATATGTAGATAACTTTTTACTTACTTCCAATATCTCTCTTTATCATGAAAAAATTAGTGCTGTAATTTTATGTGCCAAGTTAGTACTAAGCTTATTTTACAAGATTGCATTTTAAAGTAGGTAAATCTATTGTAGAAGTAATGCAACAGAAAAGAAAAAGCAGATAAGTGCAAAATGTGCAAAGTTAGTCGCTAATCAAGAATAAAATTTAGAAAAAAAAATGTAAGTAACAAACACTAATTTGTCATATTTACCTTGATGTCTTGTAAGACCTGTAAACAAGTAGAGACATATTAGTTTATTATGATACACTTCAATATTTATTGTGAATATTGGTTAGTAGTCGAAACGATGAGTTAATGAAAATAATCCACTTAAGATCACTAAAAATATGTATGGATTACAATATAGATATATACAGAGCTTATAAAATTAAAAAAATTGCACTATATTCTTGAGTCCAAAACAGTAGGTACATAACTGAAATTTTCGCTTTTTATAAAAGTATCGACGAGTAGGTACTGTCAAGTTAGAATGAAAGATAGATTAGTAAAAAAAAATAAAAGAACTTTGCTTAACGAAGAAAGTTAGGTTGTATTTATTTATATTTTTTGTAAACCTATTGTTTACAAAAAGCTTCCTTAATGCGTAGGGACATTCTCCACCATTTTTTTGGTGATGATGAAATTGAAGAAATTTAAAGATTAAAAAAATATCTCTATGTACTTAGATTTAAAAGGATGTTACAAACGCGAGCGTAGGTACTTAAATATCTCGTAATGATTTTTTGATTACTTCAGCTTCAAGCAAGTCTTGAGATAGGTAAAACTTAACATAAATGGTACTTAACAGACTATAAAGGAAAATGATAAGGACATGATAAGGGCTATTCTATTCGGTAGTGTCACAATGTTTGTTTACGATTCCTTATTTTAGCTTTAATAGTTCTTACATTTATAAATATCAAATATATAGCTGGTATAAATATTGTATGTACCTACCTTTATTATCATACCCAATAAACATATTAAAACAAACAATATAATATGTAAATTGGTCGAGCGTTTCAAAAGAGTGCGTCTGGTGAAGTATTACAGGCCTATCTGACGTTTGATAAATGATAAATTTTACTGTCTGTCGAATAAACGTACTATCTGAGGATTAAAAAAGGGCTTCTAATAGAATAAATGGTACCTAATGCTTAGGTAAAACGTAAACTACTTATTACTAAGTAAACGCCAACATTACACTGTAACGATTTTCTACCTAAAGTTTATATACATTTTTGTATTTATATTTATACGTATGAATACTCTATAATAATGTTTGGAATACAATAATAGTATATATTCTTATTATAACACCGAGAAGAGAATTCATTAATTAACCAAGAAATATAGCGAAATTCAATGATATTTTAAGTCTGCAAAAGATAAATACGGTGCAGAATATATTTTGATAAGCTAACGATGTATAAACACGGTCGGAGCTTGTTATTGCAGCTTTTGGAAATATTTCAATATTTACTGAGTTTCTCCAACGTTTTCAGATGAACTAACCGCTTCATTGCACGAAGTTTATGACGAGTTTTATTTTGCTGTTAAACGATGTAAGTATTTACTGTGGATTTTTTTATTACCTAAAGCATGAGCAATAGTTAGTGTGTAAAATTCAAATATTGTTTATAACACCTAAACAAGAACGAGTATTAATGTACTAATAATAAGTACCTACCGTTGAATTCACAATTTTTTGAGTTGTCACTTTTTTGCTGTTGGTGTACCAAATTGTTTCAGTTCAGTGTTCAGAAACGTTTTAACTCACACTTCCCTACAAAATCACTCAACATCAAATACAATCGTCCATCAATTTAATATCAAGCGTAGTATTGTACGATATACATATTTACGTTCAAAGTAGCAGAAAAACGCCAATATCCGGCAGATACCCGGGTCGGCGACCGATGGCCCGCCCCCGACAAATTCACCCGTCAGATCGTGTAGGTCAGTTACGAACTTGTGGGTCCTTGGCCGGTCCCTCGAGCACGATTATCACGTGTTTGGTCAAAGGTTAAAAACTTTGGCATCTATCACTAGACCGCATGAATGGAGAGACTCAGACCCGAAAATAAGTTGGATAACTGCTGATGGAGCGAGGTCAGTTAAGAATTTGTTTGTATACTAGTCTTATTTTATATTTGATGGTTAAAAGTCCGGTATTGTCCGGTAATCGGATTTGTTTCATCTGTATTATGTTACGAACGGTATTGTTAAGACATAATATGATGTTTAATCATTTGTTAATCCTCAAGACTATTCTGAATGAAACCTTGGGGATTAAATTGAGCTCTTAATTACAAAAGATAAATACGTAACCTTCTTTTATAACTCTGAAAGCGTTTGTTTACTAACTTTCTCATATGTATTAGATAATAGTAGCCACATCCATATTTACATTACTGAAAATACTGAAATAAAAACTCCTGTTAAAGATATCGATAGCAAACCGAACTCGTTTCTTTTACTATAGAGTTTTTAAACCAATATTCTGTACGAGTATCAATATCCCACGATTGAAAGCCATCGAGATAAAAACACAAGTGCACAGAAGTTAAACACGTGTCGTGTAAAACGAATGAAATAATCGAATTCCCGCGGTGGCGGTCTGCACCGGCATAGTATACATTTATCACAGTGAAAACGTGCGAACAAATATGCACGGGATATAGAGAGAATAGAAGCGATATTGTTGGGCAATTCTCACAATATTTGGTAAAATTATAAATAAATACCCCACACATTCATAGCCCTCCACTAGGATGTGTTCTAGCACTAGTTCTGCATAATTGTGGGAGCCATTGACACACAATTATAAAGACACACCAGCCGAAAATCTCATTGAAACTTCTGAATCTGAATACCTTGTTAATGACGAATTTTAATGGTATTTATAAATCAGTAAGACTAACTGGGCTCCCCTACGATTGACGCTTAGTCTTACGCTAAGATATAAAATCTCTGAGGTCCAAAGTCCATATTAATAAATGAAACAAAAGATTTAAAACAGAGAGAATTAAAAAATAAAAACAAGCAGTTTTTCGAACACAAAAAAAATGTAGAGTCGTAAAACTTTTACTGTTATTTTTTTGCTTTAAAAGTATACATAATTATTTATCGGATGTCTTATCCAGTAGTTGTGTATCCGAGAGATGCAACAGTGTACTATCTATCTAGCTTATTCCCCCGCGATACTCTCAAACACGAGCATATTTCACAGGCGCCTACAGATGCCACTGCTGAATGAAAGGGAAATCCTCTTACGCTTACAGTATTTGTGTCCATTACAGTTATACTTATTCTGTTTGTGATCTTGAGCTAACAAATAAAACGTACGCAAAATAAGGTACTTTTTTGGTTAATTTTTTACACGTTGTGTCAGAAAAACCCAAATATCTTACGGAACACTATTTTTTTCTAAAATAAAATTTAGCCTATGTTACTCGTGGATAATGTAGCTTTCAAATGGTGAAAGAATTTTTAAAATCGGTCCAGTAGTTTTGAGCCTATTCATTACAACTAAACAAACAATCAAACAATTTCTTTATATATTTTTATTGTTGTAAAGATAATCCGTTCTTAATGTAGCTCATGCGGACGAAGTCGCGAGCATACTCTAGTATTAGTATAGATTAGTACAAGCAGTATAGGTAGGCATATTGGTAGGCGACAAAGCCTAGGCATGTACCTACATACATATATCCCGCTAGCTGCCATCACATCATCAATTCGTGAAGTGTAGGGCGTAGGTATATACTTAAATATAAATTATTTATTGTCTACTACGGTATCAGATCAAATCAAACTATTGATTGTTGTAGTCAATAGTTTGATTTGACCGCACAAAATGCGCAGTGTTAAAAAAGCAATGATCGTGAACACAACAAATTAAATAACCGAAATATTTAATAACTCAATATACAATGGCGGTGTTAATGAAAAATACTAGTACTGCATCGCCGACTTTGTTCAAAATAGTTACGTGGATTAGAGTTCTGTTTGGAATGTACCACGATTTGAACACTTCCAAATATGTGCGTGTTATGATAAAACTTTACATCGTATGTCATATTATACTGTGTACGATTGCATACAGTTTATTTCTAATAAACTCAAGTCAGTACTTGAAACAACTACTCGTGTCTATTACAATGGCCATCAATTCTTTCATCGTACATGTTTTTTGGAATTTGCACTATAAAAATAAGCAGCTTACCAAATTCCACTCTGATATTGAGTCAATGGATGCCATGTTGTGTTGGCATCTAAGAGAAACGGGCATACGAGTGACATTTATAGTCACTATAACGATTTTAATCTCAAAGTTTGTATCACAAGGATTATTTTTTGGCAGGCGAGGTTTTACTTCTCCTACCACAGTCACGGGGTTTTTTATGAACTGTTCAATATTAATAGGTATTGTGCCGATGGTAATGATATTCGAACTATTTCACGCGCGGTTAAATCATATCCGTATGTTCCTGTCTGGCTGTGAAAGGCTTAATATAACAGTACAACAGAAACTCATTATTGTAAAAAAATTTGTACGCGTATACAAGAATTTAATGGATGTCATAAAACAATTACAGTTGCAGATGTCCTTTCTGGTTAGCAAATGAATACTCTTAATAATATTATGAATGCGAAACTTTGTAAGAATGAATGGATTGTTTTTCACGTAAAAAACTACTGAATGAGTTTTATGAAATTTTACTATAGTCTACAATAATATAGCTAGCTTATCAGAATAACATAAGGCTACTATTAATAAATATATTATGTGATTTGTATCTTGCGCAGACGAAGTCGCGGGCACCAGCTAGTAAGACATACATAGATAATTAATCTACTAATCTGTAAATAGGAACATTTATGGCAATAAAAATACTATTAGCCTTATTAGCAAAATTGTAGAGATATGTAGGTTTGTATAATAATACTTATGATTTATAAAATTGTAGATTACGTTATTAATTAAAATATTTTTAAATACTTTTTGCAATAAACTTTCAGATATGTTACATGTGTGTAAGCAATGTATTAAAATGTATATTTTACGTTTACTTCAACATTTTAATGGTGCTACATTCCGTAAGTACCTATGTATATATTGTAATAATCAAAATATGTGTAATTTTAAGATACCTACTTATTATTAAGTACCGATTACAATTTAACTTAATACAGACTTTACTCGCATTAAGTACTTTACACAAATTGGTTCAGTACCTAGTTATACTGGTTCTGATATTTAAATAAAATACTTAAAAATCGTTTATTTATGTCAATTTATATTAGGTATCTACATATTACGATTATAAATAAATAAATAAATATTCCGCCATATTTCACCATTGATAAGTATACAACAAGTATTATGAAGATAATCTACTGTTAAAATTAATTCATTTTTATCATTAATATCTACTTATCTATTTCATTAAATACACATAAAAATATAAGAACCCGAACAAAAACAACATAATAATATTATATTTTATCAATACCTACATTGTAAGTAAGATACAGTATTTTTTTTCAGCAATTTATAACAGAAATGTTTTCATCTATACTGGACGAAGTGTTGGAGAGCACGGTAGTGGTCATTACTGTGGTATTCGCGGAACTGTCGCTGTGTGAGTTCCAATCTATCCAGGGTATTCTGGGAAACCAACTGCTGCACTGCTCAGGTACCTACATGTATATTATTTATATCCTTTTAATATTATAAACGTCAATGTTTGTAATTATGGATGGATGGAAGTTTGTTACCTGCTCTTATACATTAAAACTACTCAATGGATTTTAATGAAACTGTACAATAATATAGCTTATACATCAGAATAACATAAGCTATAATTTATAAAAATGTCGTGTAAATAGTGTCCTGTACAGACGAAGTCGCGGGCACGAACTAGTACCTAAGCGAATGTTTTTTTAATATCCCTATCAAAAAACACGTCACACTAGACGTGATCTTACGTAATGAAATGACCTAGTTATTTAATAAATTAACTTTAGTTATTTTTGTTTTGTTTTGGTAACTATTTTGTGAGTAGCAAACGAGTTTTAGTTAAGACAAGTCTTTTTACAAAAAGCAGACGCAAGCTAATATGAGCTTCGAAAATGAGGAGAGTTAAGTTCACCTTCAAAGAAGGTACTATTGTTTCCGACATCTAACCTTTCAACACAAGAACTTGACACCAGGATTTGCTTAACACTGGCGGTAGGTAATGAGCAGCGGCGGCCTTACCCATTGCGAGGCTACGTGCGGCAGGTCTTTGCGAGGCCCTTTGTCTTTCGTGAAAAGTAT
>DWBH01000993.1:0-10525 GCA_018230765.1 Ernsta delagoae
TTTCATGAGAATCGGTCAAGCCGTTTCGGAGGAGTATGGGAACGAAAACTGTGACACGAGAATTTTATATATAAGATTTAAGTAGATCAGTCATGAAGCACTTCATGTCATTAAGCCTTTATACTCTGCTTAAGCACGTTCACTAAGCGGTGATGTAATTTTCAAGGAATTATGAAATATTCAGTGGTGTGCTTAGCGAAGTTAGGCTTGGAAGTTATTTTATAGGTAGTTTGGGAACTATTGTGGTAGGTGTTTAGTTAAGAGCGTTCTGCGTCGTTTTTAACCGACCTCAAAAAAATGTTCACAATACGACCGTATATTTTCATATATGTCATAATATATTTTAAACCTTTATCAAATGGTAACGTATTATAAGTAAAATGTTAAATAATTAATAACAATTATGATGCTGTGAAATGATATTTATTATATTAGCTTAACAATTTTAACAGCATATCATTGTTTTTCCGCCATGAACAACTGAAGTATTGAACCGATTCTAATCATAATATTTTGGATACTCTATGTAGTTTGATTCAACTTCAAAGATAGTAGTTTATAACTTAGTTTATCGGCCTGTCCTGTCCAGTCAAACAAAATGATTATAAAACAGTATAATAATATTAAATACAGGTAGATGTATTAGATATTGTCATTCTGGCTTATCAATAACAAATGTCACAGTAATTTATGAAGCGATATATCCTATCCCTTTCTCTAAGGACGGCAGACTATTTTCTATTTATTCCCCGTATAATTAATATCAGTCAAAGCCACAGCGATTGATCTTATTGAAGGGTAGTAATGTGGGGTAACATTCACTGTTCAAGCAGAGATTCCATCCATAGAACTATTAGAAATAACCTGGTTTTGTACCAGTGTATCTATGCGGTTTTTTTGTACTCGTCAATATTTTTAACTAGCTTATACCCAGTGACATGGTCCCCGCAAATTGGTTTTTACTGGAATAAAAAGTGTCCTATATGTTAATGCATAATTATTTTCTATATGTGTGCAAAATTACATTCAAATCCGTTCAGCTGTTCATTCGTGAAGAAGTAACAATCATACACAAACTTACAAACTCTTTTTAGTATTTAACGTAATGTTAGTAGATAACTACTTGGTTAAATACTTATAAACAAACTAACTGAATGAAAAAACTTAAAGAGAAAAGGTAAGACCCATAATATATAATAATTATATTATTGGTCTTATTTTCTATTACCCAATAAAAAATACTGCATTTTTAATTTTTTTTTCCGTAAAAATCAAAATACGGGAAAAATTGTTTGAAACAAAGTCAAAGGTTGTCGAGTAGGCTTTATGCTGAATGGTGTATTTACTTACATAGTAGGTAAGTAATTTTACTTACTCAAAGCTAAATTAAGTTAAATTATTACCTGTTTCATTATGAAGCCGACAATAAATTAAAATTAAGACATAATGAATCGGCACTCTCCTCGAAATATAATCTTATTTCAACTTTGTAAAGCAATTTCCGTGTCGTTCCTGACAAGATTGCTTTCTCTTAGACAATAATTCAGCAGCTGAGGTGCGATTGTACTGCTATGGCGATCTTAAATAAGGTGCTTTGATTTTAAACGTAATTATATTATGCTTCGCTTTCAGACAAGTTGAAAAGGTTTTGAGCAGACAAAAACATACAATATAGGTATTATCATGAGTTAAATTATTTTTATTGTTGTTGTTTTTAGGGTTCCGCACATCATAAAACGAAACCCTTTAAAAAACTAATATCAGTTCGTTATAAGCACGTATCAATAGCAATATCGTCCTAAGTCCATAAAAATATTTCTGGAAAATTTGAAAAAAAAAACAAATAATTTTATTTACCTACTATTGACTGGATAACTCTAACCGAATTTCTTATTATATCATCTTAGTACTTATATCTTATCTCTCTATACTTACAATGACATAAAAATATCAGACCTGACTAAAATTTGAGATATACCTAAATTGAAATTTTACTTTGAGCTAAATTATTAGATACTTATAAAATTAAAAAAAAACATCAGATTTAAAAAACGTCAAAGTCATGACGTTGAAAGGATCCTGTGAAGGTTTAACGCGCCATCCGACCATACCCAAAGTGTTTCCGGGTCGTTCAGCGTATTATTTAGAAGGCTTTTATGTGCCCTATCTGATAGATCCTGTAGCGACTTGTCGCATTGTACGATAATTACGATATCGAGATTTTTCGTAGTTTTAAGGTCGGCTTTTGAAACGATATATTTAGCTTTGTTTTGCCACTAAATTCCGTACTTTTTGATGTCCACTGCTGAACAAAGATTATTTTTTTTAATAATTAAATAAATTTTGTCTTAGCAACCACCGGGCCGATGCAGGCCGATAACGGTTACTGTTATTTCAGGCCTACATAGGTACACAAACAATTTTACTCTCACATTGCCAATATACTGTCAAAGAGGATTTATGTTACCTACTATCCATGGTAAAAATTTAAGTGTTAGTTGAACGAGATTTCTAATCAGAAGACTATAGTTTAGTCTTAGTCTTCTAGCTTCGATTCGGTCCAGAGACCGTCTTCGTTTATACCCAGAGAGCTTCAAAATAACCGGTCGAGATCCCGTAATCCATGGAAGAGGTATCATCCATCAAGTGAGATCAACACGCGTAATGTAGCATGCGAGATGACGCACTCATCCGTGAAACGAAACGGAATTTTGTATTTTAGGCCCTTTGTAATTTTACGTTTTTAAGTCAAGAGATCAGCTACGAGTAGGATAAACGGTAGTGAATTTTTTAGGTGTACTAACTGATAACTACGGGTTTCTCAGTGTTTTTGACTACATAAGTAGTCGTAGTATAAACTCGTAGTTAATTTAAACACAAGGTAGTTAAGGCTCATATTAACAAATGGGTCTTAAGAATGAGATCTTGATACCAAATTAAGAGCACGGTTGCCATAGTTATTTTCGCACTTGAGTGTAGGTACTCTGATTCTGACATGCACTCAATCTTAAGTTGTTTTTGTTAATGCAGGTCAAAGTGTAGAAATAATTATTATCGGAGAAAAGTGATAACTAAAAACAATCCATAATTTGACATACCTACGTCATAATTTGAAAAACTATTGGTACAGAGTTCAGATTAACGAAACACCTGCATAATATCATCCTTAAGCTGTAAATACATAAAAAAATAATCCATTTGTGGGCTATTTTCAGCAATTCTCTTGCTAATTCCAAGCTACTCACGATTTATTTACATTAAGGCAGATATGTCAGCTGTCAGCTCACGCGGCGCCATATTGCGCCCGCACGAGAACTCCCGAAGATTGCCGAAGATAGTCGACAGCGCCTATGTCTGTCCTGCTTACTTTATTACTTATTTATACACAAACTTGTGCTTAATAAACAACCTGTCATACGAAAATTTCTCAACTTTACAGTATGTCTAAAGATATTTATGTAATGTACACATCGCAAGCATATTTGCCTTCAAAACTTCAAAGCTAATTCTTAATTACAAATTTCCTCATTAATTATCCACGTCTTGTGTCAGAAGCTATTGAAAGATGACTTATTAAGGAGGTATCTCCGTTCATTTATGAAATACTTATTAGGAATTTAATTTATAATTAAGTTTCATAATCTCGTGTACATCTAACCTGAACCAGTATTAATAAATAAACTTAAAATTGTATGTTTCTAACTTGAGTGTATGAATAGCGAAAATAACTATGAGGATCACGCACTCAAGACGGTCTCAAGCTGTTTCTCAATGTTAAGTTCCATTAATAATAGCTCCTATAGTCAAGAGACTATAGGTCAAACGGACAGACGGTCAAAAAAGACAGACAAACTAAGAAGTTTGTCTATCTTTTTGACCGCTTTGAGAACCTTAGTACTTTTTAAATCATGATATCACACAATTTTTAATCAATATACATAGGTAGGTACTACTATTTTATGATTATATAAAAAACAATACTAAATTTAATTGAAAGAAAACTATTTTACAGTGATCTTCAGATGAAATGTAAATCTACACAAGTTACTACAAAACAAAATAAAATCGTTTATTTGCACAAATATGGGTACATACAAAGGTTTTACAATGGCAACGTTGTTCTCCATATTTCATCACTAAGGGTATGCAATTATTTACAATTAAATTAAATTATGTATAATATTATAGGATATTAAAAGGAACATGGCCAGTATAATTATGACTATTATGACTATTATATTTATTTATATTATATTAATACTTATGACTAACAATGACTAAACGTGATTCTAAACTCGTGTTTCATGAATTTCCAGTCACCACAATAGTTATAGTAAGGCGGACTGTCCCGGTTTGTCTGAGCGATGGTTTCCTTGATAGAAACTGTCTGATATATAAACTTCAGAACAACGCCCAACTTCCAACCGCTTTGTCATTTCATCTCTTCTGTCTTCTGACAACAATTAACTAAAGAATCAACATAAAAGATTAAAAAAATAATCAAAGATTTTCCAAATCCTAATGTAGTTATGAGGTAAAAAAATGTTTCTGGTCTTTATATAAATAAATCTTCTCTACATGTGTTTGTGATTGGAATTCTCCTAAACGGCTGGATTGATTTTGATGAAATTTTGTGAGAGTATTCAAGTGGGTTTGACAGTGGTTTAGATTTACAATTAGACCTAATAGTTGGTGCAGCTGTCGATATATCAACAAAAAATGTATAAAATATTTTTAAATAGCGAAATAAAATGTACCTATATAAATACTAATATGTACATAAAATGTACTAGGTACCTATATTATTTCAGCTGGTGAATAAATCTTAGTAGATTTTATAATATGTCGACGCCAGCTCATTATGAAATAAAAGCTTATGAATAATTTATAATGAATATACCTACTATTCGTTTTCAATTTCAAAGCCTGCTTTCCACTGCATAACCTGAAAATTTCTCCGTAAACACTTCAGGGAAATAAAGCAATTCACTCTTACCAGAAATCTTGACATTTCAGCGTTTTCATAAATTCTCTCACACAATTTATTAAACACTCAACCGTATTTAAAGTATTTTGAAGGCTGAATTTATTCGTCCGATAACCGGTAAAAATTAATGACAAATAATATTATTATGCACAAATTTCGCGATTTGTAGTGTTTTTCTTTGGTCGAGTGTTATGCTTTGAAAATTCTTCGTGTTTTTCATACACATCGTTTGAGAAAATTTGTCACAAAGACACCTACTATCCATTTTGTAACTGAAATACCATGATAATTTTTGGTATTTAACAAAAAATATAGCTAAACGCCCAATCACCGGACGAACTTCTAAAAACTTCTAGATACTTCTATAACTTCGTGTAGGTACGTTCATGTTATATTAAACTGCGAACGAGAATTGCTGAAAATACTGAAATGCTGAAAGAAGTGAGACATTGTTTAAACCTTTTCTTAATCTCACAACACTTAGCGTATGTTGTTTATGAGTAACTTCATCAGAAAGCACTAATTAGTGTTACTAACGAGGCGTATGCTCCAACTAACAAAGTCTGGGCGTCCCTAAACAGATTTTATTATTCAATGGCCCATTCTAGATGTTGTTCTTTGATATTTATGAGGCTCTCCCGCTAAGAAAATAAGCCTTTTGAATACAGAACATAATTGATCGTTAATCGGCTTTCGTGGTCGTTAGGATTTATTTACAATTTGGATTGAACGAATAATTATTGCTTAAATTGGACTATGATAATAATAAAAAATAAATAAATATCAATACCTACTTACGCGTTAGCTTAATTATTATTATGTTGGACTTATTTCAACACAATTTTGTATCGTCATATAAGTTTTTTATATCACGGCGTTTGTCTGCGGTTAACTACTAAACTACTGAACCTATTTTAATCTCATTTTGCGTACTATATGCAGGATGGTCAAACTTGAGAGATATGATAGTTTAAAACTTAGTTCTTCAAACACGTTTTTGTTTATACCTAACTATTCAAATTTTACATCAATGCTTCAAACAGTTAGTAAAAGCGACAGGTAAATGATGAGAAGCACAATAGATCACTACTATTTCATTAATCTTAATCTTCTCAATATAATAATAATAATATCACCATTTCCTATATCTTATTCCTAAGTTATATAACTAGCACAGAACTGTTACTATCCACGATGCCACAAACAGACACATACACATACATACACACACACACACACATAAACATATCAAACTTATAACACCCCGTCGTTTTTGCGTCGGGGGTTAAAAAAGTACATCTCCTGATACTTACTTAAAACTGCTCTACACTAAAGTTACTCTACTACATCTCTCTGTAACCTCTTCCTCCGTCATAAACACCTGTCTCGCTTGCTCATTAGTTCACGTAATTAGGTATTGCGGGTTTTCTGGTTGGAAAATAAAGTGAGTCGAATAAGTAAGGTGAAATTTTCTTTGATATAAATAATATAAAGCTGATGAGTTTGTTTGTTTGTTTAGTTGAACACGCTAATCTAAGGTACTACTTGAAAAATTCTTTCCGTCTGAGACAACCTATTTATCGAGGAATAATGATAAATTATGATCACGATAAAACCAATAAGAGCAGCACCAACGATGAAGAATGTTTCAAAATCAGTCGATTTTTTTTATATCGAAACCCTCCAGCGTGCTACATATTAAATAATCTCAAAGATTAGGCGACCTTAAGTAGATAAAACAGTGGGAGTGACGTCACACTTTGATCTCACGTTAATTCGGGACCGCGACGTAGGTATTCTGTAGATTATCCTATTAGTACCTACGCTATTTGCTTCATAACAGGTGTTAGCGGATTGTAGGTATTGTTATCTGTATTTTTTGTAAGATAAAGCCAAAGTTGACGTTAAGATATTAGATATATTAAGGTAATAATACAATACATAATGATGTACTAAGATATAAGCTATGTTAAGATAATAAATAGATACCTACCAGCTAAACCGGCGAAGTTCGTCCAATCCAATTGTGAATCTAACCATTCATGATTCCACTTGAACTTACCCACAAAGTTTCATCAAAATCGGTCCAGGCGTCTATGAGGACGATCTATGATTGATTACAATAATAAAATATTAGTAATGTTTAGTAGTACTAATATCTTTCTATGAACAGGACTTCGTAGATGCTAAAAAGAGAATAAGTTAGTTATGATGTTAACCTTTTTAGTGGTGGGATGAGCGTGTAGGTATCTAGTACCTAGTACTAGGAGGGGTTCTTTACTACTAGGTACCTACATGGTAAAAAACCCCTCTCCTCCTTCTATACTAAAAAAGCTTCACGTTACAATCCAACGTCACTAATCTACGATACGAAAGTTCACACTCGACTTGTTGACTTTTGTACTCGAGTTCGTGTAAGACGGAAAATATAAAGAAAAACATGTCGTTCACAACACAATTCATTAGCCACCGTCATGTTATTTATTATTAGATGTCGTGGGGAATTTATTAAGTAACCCAACTTGGGGTGAAGTGAGGAAATCGCCAAGTGAAATATCGTAGAGTCGCTTAAAATTGAATGAACGAATGGGTGAATGAAATAGTTAATTGATTAATTTGTTAATGAATCAATGTATTATTAATTGCACAATTGATTCTGTATAATATATGAATTGCTCAATGGAACGTTGAATGATATTGATTTGTTCGTTCAGTTATGTAAAGTCTTCGTAAAGGTAAATGGGTATTATGGATGAATTTTCTTATAGTAATATTATTGTTAGGTCTGGATAAGTACATAATTGTTATATGTTCACGAAAGTCACTATTTTCCTACAACATTAATATTATATTATTATGATAGGGATCCATTAAAATCTGCTAAATAATTACACACCTACAGATATTAAAATTAACGTTTAGATACAAACACTTGATAATGTATTCTAATATGTGTCATATTCCGACAGGATAGGGCTGAGATTAGTACAAAACTTATCTCAAAGGGTAGTCCGAAGCTCGGATTGGCTCCACAAATCACTCGGAAGGCAGCAAATTTAATCAAAGGTGGCAGAAATTGCTCTCCAACATCTGATATATGGCCGACTAATACAGTGTGTGGCGCTCACTATAGCAGTCCAGCGCTTTCTATTTACGCTTACGTGGCGCTAACTGTAGCGCTTACTACTTATTTATTAACGATGTTACTATGTTTCTCGAATTTGAGATGAATTGTTAATCATCTTTAAGAGAAACTGTTGACTATAGTACTTCATAAAGCGTGGCATCTATTAGCAGCGAATCGGGGCGGGTCGCGTCGGAACGGGCGGCCAGATCCGTCTCGCTAGTAAGCGATACTGTGCAAAAATTCAATTTTTATATTCTAATTACTTAATAATATAAAGCTGAAGAGTTTGCTTGTTTGTTTGTTTCCTTGCTTGAACGCGCTAATCTCAGAAACTACTGGTCCGATTTGAAAAGTTTTTTCAGTGTTAGATAGCCCATTTATCAAGGAAGGCTATAGGCTATATAACATTACGCTAAGACCAATAGGAGCGGAGCACCAATGAAGAATGCTTTAAAATCGGGGGTTTTTTTTTCCTATTGAGAGTTTCCGCTGCGTGCGCTGCGTAAACGGTTACAGTTTTGCAAAAAACATGTATGAATTCTAAAAAAAAGTCCGCGACAGCATAATATAATTATGTCTATCTATTCCACGCGGACGAAATCGCGAGCATAAGCTAGTATTTTTAGAATTCTCATAAGAGCTTGGTGCAAACAAGTGTTATTATTATTTGACGTGTTCAGTGCAATAAGTGATGTGAAGTAATTTATTGCACTTTAATGGGTGGTTTAGGGGTAGTTTTCACCTTGCTTGTTTTCATGATCGATACTATGTGGTCTCTTATCTAATGGTATTTTGTTATGTGTTTTGAATACCCAATCTGAGGTAGAAATCAGACCTAATAAACCGTATGCGTTTGTACTACTAAGAGACCAAAATATATGGTATCAATTATTTGTATAGGGGTTACTCACGTTGCTAACGATTTTTTAAATACCGTTGCAGTACAAGCCCAATAATGATGACACATTCAATGTGAACATTGAAGACATAAAGTCGAACAAGCCTGACGATGAACTGCAGGCGCTTATCGACGCTACAAAAGATATGGTGAGTTTATCATACATATAGTTACTTTCACAGGTTAAGGACAGGTCACACTGCTAGCTAGCGAGCGAGCGAGAGAGCTGAGCGAATATCTTCATCCCTTTTCTTACGTTGGTTTATTACGATATGAATGAAATGTCACACAGCTAAGCTAGCCAAAGCTTTACTAAATTTATATATTTAAAGTAGTGTGACCAGAGCTTTAAACTGCTTTGCTTGTACTGCTTCTATATTACTTTTTCTGATTCTGTTCTATTACTAAGCTACTGTAGTTCATGATGAATTAATAGAAATTCTAAAAGGTTCGGCTAGGTTACTGAAGCATTCGTACGCGAGCGTAATCCGCACTTGGCTAGTAGTTATAGTTATTAATTCAATGTGCTTTAATTAACAGTACATGGAGGACATGGACAGTGAAGAAGAATATGAAGAAACTAGTGATGGTAAAAATTTAAAACAATTTATAAGCATAAGTTAATATACACACAAAATATACATAAATAGACAACACATAGACACAGATTAAACATTAAAATTTAACTTTTAAACTTAACAAAACAGTTGGGATTGTATTATTACATTGTTGACAAGGTAAAGTATTTGTAAAAATTGTTATTTACAGAGGAAGCAAACTTTGAAATGGAGTTCGTATTACACAAGAAAGATTATTATATGAACAAACTGGACTATAGCAAAGTTACTCCGTAAGTTATATTTACTCTATTATTATAATTGAGGTTAGATGTATGAGGTTAGACATGTATTCATACACGACATAAAAAGGATGTGGCATTGACAAAGTTACACTGTCGCTTTTATATTTAGCCCAGTTTCAAATTGAGGGAAAGAAAGAAAGAGATAGCTGTAAAGTAGGGTGTGAAGCCAACCCAATAAAAACAGGCTACAATGCTTACTATGAAGAAAACATACATACATTCCTCAGATTGAACATTGACAGTGAAATTGCGAGATTGCATCACGTCACAAGAGTATCATGACGTCATGAAGACGTCACGTTCTTATATTTCTTGTAGCTTTTACTGTCTGCTGTTAGTCTTGCCATAGTTGCCTTATACGCTTCAATTATAATAAGTGTTTTTTTTTTGCTTTTTCAGACTTTATCTGTATTTTATTATGTAATCTATGTTTAAGGGAGGTGCTAGCGAGTCAAGCGGAGGGCTACGTGCGTGCCATACAATGGAACTTGTTCTACTACTACAAGGGCTGTCCGTCCTGGTGCTGGTACTATCCGCATCACTACGCGCCCTACATCTCCGATATTAAGGGATTCAAGGATCTCAAAATTACATTTGAATTGGGCACGCCATTCAAGCCTTTTGAACAGGTAAATTTATGGCATACATGGC
>DWBH01000994.1:0-10525 GCA_018230765.1 Ernsta delagoae
AAATTCTCAACGCAAGTTTTTTTAATGGTTACCTATATAGGTAAATGAATTTAAATATTTTATTTAAGGCTATTGGTGCCCTTCACGTATCGTTCACATGAAAATACCCAATTAAATCAGTCACCACTAAAAATAAAAATTAAACGTTATATTATTGTTCAGTAAGATAGGTACCGGATGTACTAGAACACATTTCAATGTGTTCTAACTCTAATACGTTGGTATGTGGGTTCAAATCCAACCCACAAAGATAAAGTCAGTTTGTACAAAGCTTTTAAGGGAAAAGGTGGTAAGATGGCCAATTTATAGAACTTAAGCACGTACTTAGTGTTATTTACGAATAATGTTGAAATTTATTGATAAGGAAGTACTGATTATGGTACATAATACCTAGGTACAATATTACGATAACTCTATACATGTCTCTACATACGTTGGTAACGAGGTTACAGGGCAAAATCATGTTAACTGAACACAACGTAGTCAACAAGTCAACATCAACATCCTGTCGTATGATATAAGTTACCATCCTACATGTGCTATCAAGTTCCCGATAGTGTGGGGAGCATACGTCTTGTTACTGTTATTAGTTGGTGACAAATGGCTTAGAGCTACGGCTCTTGGTATCGTTGCAAACGTGGACCGATTTGTTGACGTCACATCACTTCAAAATCAACCAGAATCCCGGAATAGGGGACTGTGTCTGGCTGGAATCAGATTATAAGTAATTTAGTGAAGGAATACCTTACAGTTTTATCACAGAGTTAATCATTTGCACCACGTGCTTTATACATTTACCACCTTATAAATAAACGTGGTCTAAAACTAGTCGTGGACAAAATAATACTGTCATTTGGTAACATAATGAAAGACAGAGTAAGCATCAGTATTATACAGGCTTAAATTTAGTCCACATTTAGTAATAAGGGGTTTAGTATCGGTACAAGTATTATGGGCCGTTTTGTTAATCATCAAATAAGTTCCAAGTAAGCTACCCGTCTGTTAAATTAACATGTCGTCTATGTAAAAATGACACTGTTACTTAACTAGCGGTCAGCCTATTTGGACCTTATTTTTACATTGTGAAATAGGTCCATAGTTTTCTTTTCATAATAACAGTAGGCATGCCCTCTTTAATAAACTTTAGTCAACTGGTGGTATAAGGATGTATTTTAAAGCATAAGTAGATACTTAGAAGTGGGTATGTATTGAGTTATCGTATTGGTAGCTACCTAATAGAAATTAAGATATAATATTATGTGTCGTGTTTTTAAAAATATATTCATTGTAAACTGTTGTCTACCGAACGTAATTGTATTAATAAACAGTTGACACTTTTTCCTGTAGTATTGCGTCGATTGAGAGCTGTTCAAGGTGAAATATTGAAAGATGCTTATATCCTGTGCTTACCTTAGCCAGACAGCAAAGGCATTGTATCTAAGTGTTCTACCTTATTCGTTTTAAAGCCTTACCTTAATACGCCGGCAACTGGAGATATCATTGACGACTGGTAGACCCTAATCTAAATTAAAACAAAGCTTCTTTCTTTAGAACGATGTTTTAATTGACCAGTTCGAAAGTTTCACCAGCTCGCTTGCTTAGGAGTTGTCTTAATTGGCTGACAGAGGTTGAGGCTTTAGAACTTCCTACAAACAGTTATAAGTAACTTGAATCAGTAGAAGTAACTCTGTTGACCAAGCAAGCTATGTTTTAATTGGCGAGCTAATTTTAAATGCCCCATTTGATTTTCCACGTGAATTTGGAAACTCCATCAAAATTTAACTGTTAACATTGTGGAATCCAAATTCTATCCCCATCGGGAATCTGAAGCAACAAAGCCTTTTCTGGCATTAGTCCGATTACACAATTTCCGCTCACACTAACAAGATCTACGTAAATATAGGAACATGTACGTGGAATTCAGTGCAGGGTGGTTGCGTTCGCGTAGATTTTAGGGCTTAAACTATAAGCCACTACAACAGGAACTCTCTCGTCGACCGATCCTCGTCTTTCACCAATATCGATGTTGTTTTATATAGAGGAATTATAATATCGATGTTTAAAGTATTTCCGTGCTTATTATTATGTGTAGGTACCTACATAAGGGGGTAGATACGGCTATCTTGTTCGCGAAAACGAGATCGATGTGAGTAGATATTTGATTTCAAATCTTTTAAGTCTATTATTCCATCTAATGATCTAACATCATTGTCCTCTCTCAATAGTCTATAGAGCATACACATACGATTGACTGGTAGGTAATGCCGACTGGTAATAAACATTTTTGGCCCAAATAAACAAATTGTAGAGAAAACACTGCTGAATTGGTGATTAAGTGTTGGAATTCCAAATCGTAATCTCGTTTTCGTGGATATGCTGATTCGATGTTAAACTTCTTTTTGCATAAATGTGTAATGAACCTAACTATATCAATGTCTAAGTGTAACAAATCACCTTTTTACTTAGATACTACATTTCTTATCATCAGTCCATTGTTCAAAGGTTTACGATTTAAATCATTGAATATCTCAAATCATTGAATACGTAAAAATCTTATTTGAAAACAGCATTTTCACTTTAGCATTGATAATGTATCTGTTCTTTCTTAACTTATTTACCTAAACTACACTCATTACTGTATCCTAATTCTTCTGCGAATTATATCATTAAGAAATGCCAACTATAAATTTTTATCTTTTGAAATTGGTTAGGTAAGTACTTGACTTATTTAAAACCACGGTTAAACTGCGTGTTTTTTCTTCGATTTCCTGACTTAGTTTTAACGAAAGCTGTACCTAAGTTTCCCGAACGGAATAGCAAGCCTGGAAGAAATAACCTAGGATTTAAAACATTATCTAATAAGGAAAAGCCGAGCAGCGCGTCAGAGAGCGGAGATAAGTACCTCCTAGTCTAGAGAATTTCCTCTTAAAAACTCGGTAAGTCATGATTTTCATCACTCCAAAAACTTAAAAAAATAAAAAATTCTTCGCGTTATAAACTCTTAAGAAAATAACAATGAAAATCGGGATTGTTTCTTCCAACATTTTTTACGCTTTCATTTTTAATATTTCCTGATTAGTTCTATTGCTATAGATTTGTGAAATCCTAAAAAATCAAAGCAAAATCACAACTAGCTGTTTATATCTACTATATTAGACTATATTTAATTCCATTTTTATATCAGTGTTGTAAGTATTAAAAGTCATTAAAACTAAGATATTGATGTAATTTCATAATTTTAAGATTATTCAGTCAGGGGCCTCCAAACTTGCCACCTTTCCCCTAAAAATTTCTTAATTAAATGTAATAAAAAAGCTTCAAGTTAAATTGTGTTGTTTCATTTCTTTTCCACACCCCTCTCAATATGTTCGATTTTAGATTATTTTATTTTACTTTCTAAAGTATAACACTGGTAAGTGTTACGGTTGCTAATAAACTTTCTCATATCACTAACACATGATATGGCCGCAACCCTTTTATGTCCCACTGCTGGGCTCGGGTCTCTCCCCACAACCGGGGAAGGCCTGGAGCGTACTCCACCACGCTGCTCCAATGCGGGTTGGTGGAGAACTAACACATGATATGACTTATAGGTAATTATTATACACACAACCCCATACATAATCAACATGGACTAAAACTAGACATGGTTTAAAAAAAATGCTGTCACTTTTAGTAACATAATGAAAGAATAAACATAAGATATCAACCAGGCTTACGTTTAGTCCAAAATTAATAATACGGACAAAGTACACACATAATGAAAGTAGAGATACAAATCCTTCACTGCATCATGGAGCATGATGAACTATAGACAAAGTCCCATAGCTTGAGCAAATATCATTATCCAGCAATGGGACACTCTGTCCCATAGGTTAGTGATAAAAATAACATTTATGTATGTGACTGACAACTACATAATAGCAGTTGAATTGGGTATAAACAATTCCATCACAAGATAAAAAAAACTCAATATTTTTAAAATAAAGTCATTTATTTCTCCTATTCTAATCAACTACAGAGCTAATATAATATTAACAACAATTGCTATTCACTAAAATTAATAAAAGTATATCACAAAAAATTCTCATATAAAAGTCTACCGACTATTTGCCTATAAACTTGGTATGCTTACCAGTGGCCAACATTTCATTTGTGTCTTTATTCCTAACATGTACCTCTAGGAATGCTAGAGTCTTCCCCACTTTTCTTGTGAACGCTTCCACTTGCACATTGTCACCTTCTGCAGCTCCACGAAGGAAACTGAAGATATAGTAAATAATAAACATGAATTATAAAACATGAATTGATATCTTTATACAAGTCTTCTGTACTTCTGTTATTCTTGAACTCCTAAAGGGCTGGACCAATTTTGATGAAATGAAAAGTGGGTCCAAAAATCATTTAGATTCATGATTAGACCTGGTAAGTTGTGCTGCTGTCTGTATGTAACCAAATATTCTAAGGCAATAGAAAGTTCGCTGATTCACCTAGTTGTAGATTATATCAAGACTAACAATCAATGGGTTTAAATATCTATAGGTTGTCTATAATACATGAAAAGAAAAGAAGACAATTTATGACAGTAAGGACCTGTATGTATGTATGTCCAGAGTAAGATACTCCTCTGTTAAGTTAAATATTTTTCAACTAAGCAGATAATTTGGGACCTGTTGTTAAGATTGTGTACTAAAAAAGCTTCAAGTTAACTCTCCCTAGTGTCCTAAGTATAATAATTATTATTCAGTACACACTATTACCTTACACTCAGATCTATTGAGAACCCTCTCGTATCAACATTTTCATTGGATGTCAGGGCGTATGTGGAGACAGCGTCGACCAGATGTGAAATGAAGCCACCATGAAGCGTCCCCCTTTGGTTGAGGTGCTCTGGCTCAACTCTGAACTCTGTCAGCATTCTGCCATTATCACAGCTGACTACTTTCACCTAGAGTTATAATGTTAGTACCTATTATATTGATTAGTAAATAATCATGATGTTATCCAAAAAAATATAGCAAGTGTGTAAAGAAAAATATGAATACAGTAAGTTAATGACTTTAACATGAGAAAAATGATGCCTAATGAATCCCTATCACACATGTTTAATTTAATAGAATAATTAGAATTAGTGCTTTTGCTATTTACATAACACTGATAGGTATTCTGAACTAAAATAGGTAACCTCAAACAAGGTTTTTGGAAAGTCACCTTGCGCAGATTTTGATCGAAACATTTCGTAGTGGCTACGGTTTTTCTGAAAAGTTCAGCGACTTTAGCAGATTTGGAGCTCATTTCATTATTTTTATTTAACAAATCACCCAATTATTTCAATTTCACAATGTTTACACAAATTATGACACTGACAAGTCCATTTTTACACTGACAGCCTGAGACTTTGACAGTTAACAGTGACAACTGATTATCAAAAGTTACAACTTTCTCTACACCCAAAACTTACTATGCATTCAGCCAATAGATATAAAATTTATGTGAAAGTAGGCATTTAAGTAATTATTTTATCTTATCGGTATTTAATTACAATTGTTAGAGCGTTGCCACCGAAATTACATGAGATAAAAAATCGACTGCTAAATAGATTCTACGTAGCAAATTGGTAGAGTATACTCGTTTGCTATTTTATTTAAACAGGCTCTCTTCCTTCAGTTTTGAATAAATTTAATCTTATAACTTTTCAGTCCACTTCTACGCTTATACCTCTACTTCTACGCTTTACCTATACCTACTACCTAGGTATAGCCACTGTAGGAAATTCTACCCAGACTTTAATCAAGCACTGACACTGCACATTTAATTTTAATAAAATAAAATCTTAGCATTACAAAAAAAACTTAATAATTACCTCCCGCAAAGGCCACAGACATAAAAATAAAATTTCGTCGAAATCCTAAACTCTTGATGAGTTTTCCAGTTCATTTGCATTTCCTTCTAAAATACAAGTCACCACTTCTTTTTTGTTATTATAAAAGGCAAAACACGCTTCTGGTAAAATTTAACACATAAGTCTTACATTTACAGTACTAGTACTTATGTGTTAAAAGAGTCTAATATAAAAATCCACATATTTTTAATGCTTTTTCTTTCAAATTTTCTTTATTTGAATCTTTGAAGAAGACATGCGAAAATGGAATTTAGCTTACTGTCCTTTTACTGTCCGAACTTCAAAGTAGATATTAGTATTTGTTACAGTAGCCTACCAGTAAATTACCTACCTATTAAATACCATTTTAATTCATACAATAAGTAGGTCGGTAAGTTCTTTAATAAATAGGTACATTGTGTTTCATTTATTTTATCAAAATCTGTAGTTGTACATAGTTAGTTACCTATAACTGTTACAACTATATCTATATAATTATGTTATTTATGTAAGGGAAACTTTATTAACTCTCTACTACGATTGATTGACAGTCTTGATATGAGGAAGCGTTGTGCTCACGATCTAGTACTTACCTCACTCACCATCTATCACCTACGTGAGTGTCTAACATAAATAGGTAGAATACTTACTCTTAGGTAAATCTTTATACTAGGCATATGCAACTTCTTTACGTGATTTAGTGATTATTAGTATGATACGATTGGGTCGATTTTGATGATATTTTGTGGCTGTATTTAAGTGGTTCGAGGATCTAAGGCGATACGGAGTTATCCGGGTAAGCTAGTATAACTGTAAAGCTACATAATATAAAATGTTAGTTACAGTAGGCTGTGGGTAGGGTATGTTTAGGGTAGTAGGTAGTAGGTAGGGTTATTAGGTATATAGAAATATATCTATCATGCATGTTTATCACTTATCATTGGCGATTAGATGACCGTGTGTAATTTGCCGAAAATATTTATTTAGGTATTATTTATCCGTTCAGGTAGATACCTACCTATGAAGACAACGGCTCGCACTGACCATGTAACCTGCCATACCTACCTACCTACTTGTTGGTCCAAAAACTACCTACCTACATGCTGAAGTGAGGTAACATAACAGGCCATTTTTGTGACAGACATTTGCACCTTATTACACGCAGTGTTCTCGTTTGTTCGTGTAGGTGCAACCGTAACCGATGCGTAATCGTTCAGTGGTCCATCTAGCACTGAATGTGTCAATACATAGAGTAAGGAGGAGAACAGGCGATAAGACACGTTACATAACCTGTTTTACACGAGCCGATAAGACGAAGAAAAAAGAATAACAGATATTAAAACACTGTCAAGATTTGCTAAAGCTAACAGCTGGTAATCATAACGCTAAAATACCAGAATAGAATTAACTTCACTATCCTTATATATGTAGGTATATGTTAA
Organism: Ernsta delagoae; assembly: GCA_018230765.1. NCBI lineage: Eukaryota > Metazoa > Arthropoda > Insecta > Lepidoptera > Hesperiidae > Ernsta > Ernsta delagoae. The sequence goes on from DWBH01000994.1 coordinate 7,324, forward strand.
TCTTTTGTGCTTACATGTGTTTGTAACTGAACTTCTTCTGATGAAACTTTGCAGGTGTGTTTCATTCTAGAATGGTTTAGATTCACAATTGGAGCCGGTAGGTTGCGCTGCTGTCGGTATATCAACAAAAAATCTAAGACGGTATGAAGTTCGCCAGTATAGCTAGTCTATAAATAAGGCTAAAGGGCGCTAAAGGGACGACGTACCTATGCATACCATTTTTCCAGAGAAGAAATATCATCTTTACTGATTAGTAACTTTCTTGGAACATACACATACCTACTTATAGATTGTAAAAACAGGCTCTTAATATTGTAGTTAAATAGCAATTTAGTGACAATTTTATAGATTAACAACTGTGGTCGCGTGCTTCGTGCGCTCCTAGCACATTAGCGCTACTAATTATACATAATACTACTAATTATAATACTAAATTTACGGCGAATTATTTAATTATGAAATAAATCCTCCAAATCCAAAAATCCGTATTTCTTAAAAGAATTTTATCAAGTTTATGTAAGTAAGTAAGTGAAAAAACTATTTACCTACGCATCAAATTCTCGTAGGTCGCTAGCAGGCATTGGCCAATTTGGCATTGGCAATACAATGTATCAAGTATCTATTTTTTAGTTAAATAAAAATTGTACGTACATAATAATAAAGAGATAATCTCCGTCGTACTGTCGTTATTTTAAAAGATCTATTTTACATTCAAAAGCAATTTCTAGCGTCAGTATGTTCTTCATGAACTCTATCAGAGCGACTATTATGTTAATAGCAAAGACGTCAGCGAATACGTGTGTCTGCCACGGTGATATGATTTTCATTCAGGGCAGCCATTACACGTAGCTACTAATAGCGTGCCCCGATTGACCATTGATATGGGATTGTGTAGAGTTGCATCATAACATAAGTCCATAATGAAACAAAAGTTGCTAAACTTGCTAAAGCATATTTATGAGTCACCATTTTGAATGTTAAATAAGGGTTGATTCAAAAATGAGGGTCATAGGAAGCTATAGGAGGACATAGGTTTATTACATACAAACTTTTGAACCTGCTTGTAGAAGTTATTAAGTACATCTACTATTTTTTTAATTAATTGTATCGTTAATGATCAGATGATTTATATGTATAGGTAGGTGCAGGAGATTTTCAGCAACAGTATAATAAAACGGTAGATAAAATAAACCAATTTAACTACAAAGTTTTAATCGTAATGTTTAAAATTATGACATGTGTAGCTAAACATCTTACATGCTTTAAATATTTTACCTACATAAAATAATTGATCAATATGTAAGTTCAAAAATGTAGTCGTAAATAAAGCTGTACGTAGGTACAATTAAAGAAAAAGTAATTACATATCTAAGAGTGTAAACGTAACTAATTTGTCACACTTGCACTAAAGACGCAAGCGCAACAAACGTAAAACTTAAATACGACCTACCTACTACTTACCTAATCGAGCCGTTACAAACAATATCAGGTTTAGGAACAATCAACCATTCACTCTTTCTTCGTTTAAAGATAAAAATTTCAAGATACGACCTGGCTAATTATTAACCCGTCACAGTAAACCTGTATGTATAATTCACCCATATTTATTGTCGGTTATTTGATTGCGCCGCGACACACAATATTCTTTAGCAATGCCATACACATTTTATTACCTTCAGCTATTATTATTCGTTGTCAGACGGTGCGCCGTTTAAAATTTCCGAAGTGTTCGCAGTTATGTAATAAGACCATAATTTTCGTGACCTCAAACCGCTTACACGACAAATTGTTAGATTATGCAAAGTGTAAGTAGCTAGGTTTCTCCGGCTTGCGTACAGACTACAGACTTACATCTGCAGTGTTTCTCAAATGTCCGGGGCTTAATCGGAATAATTAAATAGAGTGCTTCGTCTGCATAACGTGGCCTTATCCTGTGTTTTGGGTATTGGACGTTTCCTTGCATGTTTTAAATATTTATGAGATACCTACAGCCCAAACAAGATTTTGCTTTTCAACGGTAATTTAATGGAAGTTTGTTTTAGAAAATGAGTAAGTAACTTCTACAAATTTTTAGAAAGTACGTAACAATAGGGATGGTCTTAACAAAAGGTTAAATGATAGGTATATTGGAAGTTTTTAAAAATAAAACAAACAAGCGATAAAGTAAGAAGTTAATATTATTCAATCCATTTTTAACTACCGCTTGCTGTCTCTTGATCTGAGAATAGACCATGGGCGCGGGTGCAAATAAATGTGAACTGTCAATCTTACGTAATAATGCAAATCTTATGCGACAGCCTCTGGTTCCTGAAAGAAACTGAAGAGTTACGTAAACTTGTTTGTTCATTGCCGTCATTTAATATAACATGACAATATGTTGTAAGAAATAAAAATGGTGGCATATCTAGGTACCTACCGAATGTTTACAGAATGAAATAAAAATTAACTCAACTGAATTCAAACTAGAAATTCAAAATGCTCCCTTACTTAGTCCATTGAAAGGTTACAATACTGATTATAGTTGTAATGTCTATAGTATAGACATTACTATACTATAGACATATCTATACACATGTCTATACTATAGAAATTACATCGTACAGACTCTATACGATCCATTTCTTTATTGCTTTTATATAATGATGACAAACAATAAGCTTAAGAGATCACTGACAAATTTAAGTATCCTAATATTATACTGTAAACGCAAATACGGATGGATAGATGTTTGTTACTCTTTCAAGTAAAAACTACTGAATTGATTTTAATAAAACTTAATAATAATGTATCTTATACATCAGAATAACACGTAGGCTACAATTTACAAAGATATCGTGCAAATTGTGTCCTGCACAGACGAAGTTGTAGGCAGCAGCTAACCTCTTAATACTTAAATCGTCTAGTCAGGACACAAGTAAGGAAGTATATACATACATAGTTGTAAGACTTGTAAATAAACTGATATCCTACCTAGTATCTATCCAAGTGGATATCCTAGAAGTGTGAGGGTTCAAAATTTTCCTAGCTCATATCGCTCATACATTACATAAGCATAACTGCGAAGGCTCAAGCGACTGCGGTCTGACCGCTTTTCGATATGGTGCGGCCATGAGGAAGTGCGTTCAGAGCTCAAGACAAGTCCTGAGTCTTGTAACCAGCTTGTCAGTTCAGGGCTGTCTCCTGGCTTGGGTGGACTACGGAA
>DWBH01000995.1:0-10522 GCA_018230765.1 Ernsta delagoae
TTGAGTGTCAGTGTTGCGAGTCAGTTCAGTTTAGGATCGCAATAGACGGTGATGGTAGGGCAGCTGAACATTACTATTATGGGTCCTACTAAACTGATATTAAGATTGAGATCCTTCTGAAGCTTTGCGAACAATGTTCGTTCTGAATTTGTGTCTTGATTTTAATTTAGCATTAGGTAGTTATTACGGACCCATGTCAGTAGTTAACGATGTTTTTTTTCGCTCAATATTGCTGGTCTGTTGTGTCTAAAATTCTACGATACTAATATTCTTGTCCTTAACTGCTGGATTGCCGGTTATTGTCGCAAAACTCCTGATTCTTTCTGAGAACAGTTTTCTATTACCCTGATTTTTTTACCATTTCCCGTGCAAGTTTCAATACTTGATGATTTGTACATTTGTGAGAAGTTCGGAAAAGTGATGATGATTGAATTTCGTCACTCACAGGAACAATATAACATTATTTTTGTCAGTCCATTCTTCATGGATTGCATAAAATTTAAAATATATTATGAGCCACACATTTATTCTTGAAACTATTCTATTATTATAAAACGGGGACAAAAAAGGCTCACGATAAAAACAAAGGCACAAGGGCAGGATCAAGAATTGTCATATTATTTTCCCATGGTTTTTGCAAACATCAAACCAATAAATGAGATGAAGTTACCCACCAATCAAGATTCAAGCCTCACCAAATATGACCTGTAGATCCATTTGATGTCGCTGGTTCAGTTTTTGTTTTCAACAACGATGCACTGCATATTGCCCCAACCAAAGTAAGCAAGTCCTTGAAGATTGAACTATTAGGTAGGTACTCATTTTAAAAAGTAAAAATGAATTGTGATTATGTTCTTAACTGCCTTTTTTTCTTTTGACTTTAACTAACTTCTCCTTTGCAGTAGGTAATTAAGGTCATCTATGAGATAATCACCATTTTTAGGGATCCGTACCCATCGTGCGTAAAAATCGAACCTTATTCAAAGAGTCCGCTGTAGGTCCGTCTGTCCGTATATCAGCAGGCTATTGTGTATCATGAATTGTGATATTACACAGTTGAAATTATCGTGTATGATGTATTATGATATAATGATGTACGTACAAATGATGTATTTTTGTTGCCGCTACAACAACAAACACTAAAAACGTTCGATTATGTTACGGAACCTGTCATATGCGGGTTTAATTTGCAATTGGCGTATTTTATATGATTATTTAAAGATCTGACGGTGCTATTTGCAATAATGGCTTTTTAATAAATAGCATCCTGTCGCTATTATTTCGAAACCTAACTAAGTAACGAGCAGATAAACCAAGTATAAGTGAATTATATGCATTCGTGAGGCACGCAATGCGATGGTCACGAGATAGACTAATGTGGTTTAATATAACGAGATGACTGTGTGAACGAGCCCTGAATATACATTTCTGAATCAAATATAAAGCTCAATATACTAGATATATAAGGCTCATATCGTATATAGCATTCACAAATATGCTAGTAAAACAATGATAAAATGAGATGCTGTTAGTGCATAATTATATACATTTATTGTGGGCTTAACAAAACCATACCAGGACTTATTTGCTATATTAAATTAATTATTAGAAATATTAGGTAAGTAATAAGAGATTTTGAAATGAAAAGCTTTTATAAAAATAGGTAATTAGATTAAAGAAGAAGAAAAGTTAGTAATATTTAACTACGTACTGTAAGTAGCTATGTACATTGAATTTAAATTGCTTTTGCGTACCTTTATAATATTTCGGGGAAGGTCAAAGTTATAGAAACTTTTTATTAAATTCTATCGGAACGTTTGATTTATTCTTTTGGTCGTTGCCTGTACAAAAAGCTTCACGCTTCAATATTATAATAAAATAAGTTACTATGGGTAGGCACAGTTCGCTACAAAAGTAAGTTTAGAAATCAAGCTGATATTTACTCGCACTTTATTGCAACAACGTTTACTTTGAACATTTTTTACGTACCTACTTCATATTTTTATTCAACGATTTTAACATACTGTCCGCAAAGGATAAGTTCTTGCAAAGATTCCATTGAGAATAAAATTTATCACTTATCTACACTGCGTTATTTGTTCAGTTGTCCTTAAAACAAGTGTTCTTGGATAAATGTCTGCCCGAAATTGATGCCCATGATAAGCTAATTAGCCAGGTTTGAGTTTTTAAATAAAATGAGTACTTACCTACATCTATCAAAATAAGAAATCATAGGTACATTATAATATAATCTATTGATAAATAATTACACCTTTGTAGATGTAAGAAACTTGTAATAAGCGACCGTTTAGAAGGGAGTAAGACATAAACAGAGTGAACATAACGATGGCACAATATCAAATCCAATGGCTACAGTCATCTCCAATAATGTCGGTTACCTACTACAATTACATGAATATTATCTGATCGTTCCAACAATCCTTGTGCAATAACAAAGAAAAGTGAATGTCTTATGGAATTGTCTATAGCTTAACCTGTAATCTGTGGTAACGATGTCGGTAGGTACCCATACATGAGTATTGTAAGGTAATACAAATGTTGCCTTGAGATGTGGAAATTCGCTTCACTTTCATGGCCGAAGCAGGCTGGCTTTTGTTCAGGCAAAAGCTGCGCAGGTCAAGGGTGTGTCTTCTATTGGCAGCGAGCCAGACTGTCGCTGAAGTCGTAAAATAAACATTATAAATTATAAAGCCATCACAGTCAGCCACAGAGGTATGGCGGCTTTTGTAATTATTCTTGGCTAAATGTTTTTTACAATTATTTCCTAGCAAATACGCGCCAAATATTTATAATATGAAAGAGGATGGAAATATTCTCTTGAATTATTGTAATGGAAAATAAGGCTTTCAATCGTCACGAAACTGTTTATTGAAAAATTTTCCGCATTTGTTATTTGAGACATCGTATTATTTAAAAATATAGCTGTGTATTTGATGTTCATAATACAAAAATATGACGATCATGATTAGAAAGAAAGTTTGTTGGGCGCTACGAAGGATAGCGAAGGAAATATTTTAGAATTGCATATATCTCATTTGAGTTTGAAACATAATGCTGTAATTATTTTCTCAAGTTATGGCTTGAGTATAGAAGTAGAACTTGGCTAGGAGTGCGTCAAGGTTACATTCTAGGCCCTTTACTTGTGGCTACATATTTGAATGCTAGTCACGTTATATTATTACAATAGCTTATTGCCTACTTGCAAGTTTACTGTTGAACTTTTAGTTTCTTCACGTGAAATTATAATTTTATTATTTAGTTATTATAATTATAATAAACAGGCTGTTGACACGAGATCTTCAAGTGGTTATGTTTTGATACCGATTTTCGACATAATTTGGGCTACCTTTTTCCGAATAATACGCAAATTTATTATTAAGAATCCGACAAACGTGTATTATAATATACGAGTAACTTAGTAGTTGACAAAGTCTCATGATATTACATTAAAATACTTTAAATAGTATATTATTATATGTATTTTTTCTCCTGTATGACCAAAACAAGTTTGCAATCACCAATCTTTGTCTGCAGTAAATGCCACCACACAAGGTTGAACGTTCTCACGGAACTCATTCAATGGGAACATTATATTATTTTTATATTACTGTTATTAGTAGAATAAGTAAAGGAATTGTCGAAATTATTATTTTGATGCGATAGAACTGGTTTAGCCAGGAAGTTGTTAGTTTCTGCATCTTCCTTGGCGTATACTTATTTGTACAAAAGTTGCATTAACGTCAGAATATTTCTTTAAATCCAAATCTAGAAACTTAAACTCAACCAATATGAACCAGTATTAATGCCTCGTAAATCAAAAAGAGGCCTTTTCACACCAATGTAGTGTAGAAGTGTTATAAACGTACTCTCTTTGTTTCGTGGTTGGCCATTTTTCTTGCATATAGTTGATCTGTTTCGCAAGATCTAAAAGTACAAAGGACTTGAATGTTACTGTAATGATTGAATCTTCAATGCGGCATGTTCATTTGTGCTAGTTACTGTTATCCTCACCTCAATACAGCGGAGAATCCACACCAAACATTCCATTGTTTGTTTGTTTAGCAACATACTGCGAATTGCCATAACCACTTTCGCCCCAATCATGTGTTACTGTAACGAGCTTGAGAACAACTTACGACATCTTTTTACTGTATCACAAAGCTTCCTCGAGATCATAATACGTAGATTTCTCATGTACCCATCTGTTATTATCCTAATAATGTTTATTAATTAACAATGCGGTTGTGAGGAGATTGTTGTCTAATCTATATGGCTTAAAAGCACGGATGCTAATTATTTCGTAATGTCAGTAGGTGAAAATATTACGAAAGAATTGGTGTTTTAAGTACGAGACGATAATAAGGTTACAGTTTAGGGTTCGACAGTCAATGAAATTTCTCACTCAGGTAGGTATAGCCTTCTTAACGTTTCGCGTATTTAATAGAACATCGAGTGACTCATATTGTGGGTAAGTAGATATTCCTTCTTGAATGGCGCCTGACATTGACGTAGGTCTGTAAATAACTTACACTTTTCTTAGGGTGATTTATGACGTCACAACCCTGTGTCCTCCAGCGCTTATCAGGCGTAGTAGAAGACAGTGTCTAACGTTTGATGTTCAACGCACTTTTCCTGAGCTAATGAGGTGAAAATTGCTTAATGTTCCGCGCAATGGATATCTTTTAAACAAACTTCATCGTACCAGTGAGGAGGTACACCCTGTAAGGGTTAGCGCGCACGCGCCAATCGGGGGAGCCCTCGACATCCAATATGGCGACGGTCGCCACAAGTTAAACACGCGCGTATATTTACATGCTCATGGCAATTTTCAAATTCAGTGGTTTTTAGATGTTATGGACATTTTCCTAGGTTTGATTATAAAGTTCAGTGATAATATCTGTTCACGTATCTCGATACAATATTTTTTAACTGAAGGTCTAGTGCCGCAGTGCGATCGTGTGCATTTTATACTTTCATAAATATTGTGATTTAACGCTGCATACACACTGCTGTATTGTGAAAGTGGGACAAACTAATTTAGACTGCATTTATTTATTTAAAGTTTTAATAATATCTAGACTACATTTGTTTAAAACTACATATATGAGAATCCAAACATATTATTAATGTTGCTTTTGTTTCATGTTGAACTTTCAATTGTGCAGCATTAATCTAATTTAATTACGCGATCACATTCCTATGCAAGATAAGTGACATTGCTGCTGAAGTGGTCTGCCGTAAACAATAGAGTAGCGAACATTACGATACGAGTACGGAGTAACGCATAAAATATTTTTTATCTGTGTGAACTTTCCCGCGCTCGCAGCATTCCTGGCCGAATACAAAATTCGAACGTCGTGATTCGAAGTTTGAAATGCTCTAGATTCGCGCGGTTGTGTTTTTTTAAAAGAAGAATCATCGGTCAAGCTGCGTCGTTCGAGAGTTTCTCCAGCAGCGTTGCTGCTGGGTACAAGGCCGGTCTCCGGCCTTGTGGAACCGGTGAGGAGCCCAGAAGAACCGGGGCTGGACGTCGCTCAGGATAAGGCGTACTGGGGAAGCGTTGCTACGGCAATGACATGTAATAATAACATTATAACAACATTTTGTTATTATTGTAGTTTATTCAAAAATCCATCCTTACTTTAGCTATACTAATATATGATATATAATATATAACTATAATGCTCTTAGGTTTTTATTTATCTACTGCCTCGTTTATTTTTTTCTGCACGTGCTGTCCACTTTAATATCTTCACTTCGTATCATCAGATGTTTTATACTTTGAAAGTCATAGTTCCTCTAAATCGCAGACAGTTTCATCGATCCCATGGACTCCCCATAATGATTCACCAGCAGACGCCGCGCCGGTCAATGTACGGAAATCAGACAGCTGTGGTTGTTACAAACAATATCCACCCCTTTTTTCATAGTCCCCGTTAAGCGCGATAACAAGTTTTTTTAGCCGGATGTACCTACACTTCGCGGCTTTCCAACATTTTCTATTGAACCGAATTTTTCATTGATTCTTCCGTTGTAGGCATAAATATTTTGAGTTGTTTACATTTTTTATAAATACTTATACAAAGCAGGTAATATTTTTATTATGCAAGTCATAATAATAAGTAAAGTATGTTGCATCAACTTACATTTAATAAATACTTAGCTGAATTCGAATATGGTAACGTAAACACAAAAAGTGATGCAGTGGTAATTCTACGAAATATTACGTAAGTAGTAACTTATTGCATAAACATTTACTTAAATACCTCTTATTATAATCAATGTCTTACATAATTCGACTCTGAATAAAATCCAGGGATATTATCTAATACATAATTCTATTCTTAAATATTTTGGAAATTAAGTTGTAGGTACTTCGTACACTAAAGGAGTGAAAAGGCAAGAAAAGGCAAACATAAGACAGGTTGTTCGAAACTTGGAATTCAAAATAAGCTTGAAACACATCCAGCTCCACTTGTACAATAATTTCATCCGACGTTTAGTAGTAGGTGTTAGACCGTCCCTTTCCGCGGGAGATTTTGTACAAAAAGTCATAATAACATGACCTAGATCATGTTTTACTGTCAGGTCGGTAAGTTGGTCGGCCGTGTCGTGTCTCATTTCTTTGAGTGAAGAATGTCTTCAATTATAATGTTGTTGGGACTGTTATAAAAGGCAATAGCAAAAAGATTTACAAAATACAGCTAAAAACAAATAAATTCGGAGAAGTTTATAAGATGGTTAAATTCAATTTCAACAAAATTAAATTTTTACTTTGTTTCACTCCAAACAATCTAAATTTCAGATTCGCAAATTTCAACCCACGCTGTGACATTTAGTTGCTAAGTAATGTTAACCTATTATAGGTTAAAATTACTTAGTGACCTTTACTAACAATGATTATTATTATATAATTTAGTGAAATTGATCAAACCATAACACAGTGTTAAATGGAAAATGTCCTGGATTGCGTAACATAATAACTGTCGCACCCACTGTCTCCATTTCACGTTACGTTTAAAATGTCGGGACTCATTTTAATTTGCGTCACTGTACCCTTATTTCTTGCGTTAAAATTAAAAAGGAAGCCTCACTGTCAGGGTGTACAAAAACCCGTGATTGCCTCAAAGCAATCTGGGGTTTCTCGTGTCTCAAAGATTATAATTCTCGTCATTATTAAAGAGTGAATGCGCGAAAGGGCGTCTGTATTAACTCATGACAAAATTCGCGGTATTATACCTAAACGTTCTAGTTATAGGAGCGCTGATGGAAGTTGGAACCTTCAGATTGCGTAACAAATTAAACATCAGTCACACGTCCCGGTAAATGTCAGGGTTCAGTTCAATTTGCGTCACTCAACCGTTCATTTTCCGCAAAATGGACGTGAAACTTTGTAAATCGCGTTTCACCAGCACTCCGCGTCATGTGAAAACTCCCGAACGATCCTTTTTCTATTGTTACCCGAGTAGGATTTTTAATTTTTTCAATGTTGCACGATTTTTTGTGTGGGCTAATCGTCTATCATACCTCTGAATGGGTGTTTGAGTTTTGTAAGGATTTTTTAGTCATAATAGAAGGGCGATCGGCGCCTCTGGGTATTTGTCTGGAGTGAAAAATTGAAGAACATAGTCGGTGCTGTTTTTCGTAACAAGCTAAAAATATTTTCTACCTTAGAAGGTCAAATCTTCAGGGATAGAGCGTGTAAATTCTGCATGACGAGGAGTCCTTTTAAGTAACCAGTTTTTTGTTATTTTTTTCAAGCTTATTGACCCTTTTATTTATAGCTTGTCTAAAGATTGTGAAAATAAATGGGTTTTTTTCTCTGGGGAAGATTTTCATTATAATGTTATTGTAGTTTTTTTTCTAATAATAACTTGACCTTTGCGTAGGGTACCTTTGGTATCAGATTAAGTTAGTATTTTTTTATAGTTGGATAAAAAGACATTAAGGATTCCATTCTCATTTTCTTATTAAAGTTCGTCATTATTTTTAACCTTTACCTCTAAAAAAGTTATCTGTAAACTTGGGTTTTTTCTTTATTTATACTTTCCATATTAAAGTTATTATCTAGGAGAATTTAGGGGTGCGTTCTTTAAGTATATAAAATAATTATGTTACTATCCTAACTGCACTCACTGCACTGCGGATTAGGTTAGGTACGTACTTTGTGTACGCACGCTTGGTGGCTAAAATTGTCCCTGGTAGTTGTTCAAATTGTTCTTAACTTTTAACCATTCCATAAGTATTTCTATGTTGCTTTTTTTGTTTTGGACACTATTCTAGAACAAAATTGTTTCTCTATCACACTAACACCTTCACCAGGAATATCGACGTTGTCAATGCACATCGTTATAATCAATTAGTTTATCTCTGGTCATACAAGTTAAGTGTATCTACTTCGTTAATTTTCAAAGCGAAGACGATTGTAATCTAGCTCTTATCTCAAAACATAGAAGGAATGAAAGGTGTGGCATGATTGGCATAATGATTAGCGAAACGAAACGTTAGCGAAGTTGTTTATGTAGTACTGAACTTAAACTTTGGTATTAGCAATTAATGATTTGACCTTGACTAACTGAGTGAAAGCAGCAATTAGAGAAAAGGAGGGGTAACTAAGGCAAGAGCTTATGGTGATTCTTTTTTATTGGGCTAATTTTTAAGCATGTATTTTATTATATGTGCTAATTATAACAAGATTTATTTATTAGAATCGGGGATATATGTATCTATCTAATCTTTATGATTATGTTTTAATTAGTACTTGTGCCAGTTCCCATGGCATGGAAAAAGGCTCGCGTGATTGGAAAGACGTAAGACGGCGTCTAGAATAGCTTAACTACGCATATTTTTAGTTATCCAGTTTTTTATTGCTTTTATTACTGACTTGTTATTGTTATTATGTTTCTGATGTTTGAAAATACCTGGCAATTTGTTAGCAATAGTTTTGTTGTCGGCTATTCTGTAAATGTTGCTGGTTTGATTAATAGTCAGCTTATCAAATTGCGTGAAATTGGAAGTTTTATTTTTGTTCTTTTGCGGAATTTTTGGTGCAGTTTGCTTAGTATATATTAGGATAAAGTCTTGACATGATTTATTTGGCCTGTAGGTCATTATGATTTTTGTGACATGACAAACGGTCTTCGAAATTTTATATTTGTAAGTAATTTTACGAACAAAAGATTAAGTATTGGTGAAATGCACAGAGTACTTTCATACATAAAGAAATGTGACAATTTTTGAGGAATGTACCTAAATCTAACCTAGAATAACTTTGAAGTTATCAGCATATCTTTCTGTTATTCACCTTTGCTTAAAGGTGAAACGGTAGGTAGTTAATCTATATCACTGAACTGAATTTCAAATACAGTTTCATTTATATTCATTCTGTGTGGAGAGTTGTTGGAAGTTGTCCTTAGTCAGTAATTAATTTCAAAGGTCACTTGTTTATCTAGACTGTTTTTTGATCTAAATTTGGAATAATAACTTTATTCCACTTTTAGTCTTGTTTTTACCAGTATGTTAATGAAACAAGATTGAATTTGATTTAATAAATAATGTGATATTATCTGTGTTGTTGAGATAAAAAATAATAACACAATTTTCGTATCTGCTTCAGAAGCCAGATAACAAATGGAATATAATTGAATTAGAATCAATACAGATTAGATTGATAATAGTAAGAATTAGCGGTAGTTTTTTTCTATAAGACTCACGGCAAAGAAACCATTTGGTGATTGATAAATCTGAAGATGAAAATTTAGTTAAGGTTCTTGAAGACATTGCTTTTTGAAACGCCATTTTTAACCTTAATTTGTAACAAATTGCAAGTTGTGATGTGACATACTATTTCTAAAAAAATCACTTAAGAGATATTATATAGGTCTAACCACTAACCTATATTTGTAGTCTTGCACAATGTCGGTCAGCTGTTCGAGTGTAGATATGTACCAACAATCGGCCAAGTGCTGACATTTTACTGATGAATGCAGTGCGGCCTCTGCGGTAAGGACGGTGAAAGTAAATGGGTTTGTCTATGGTTGCCGCGCTCTATTTTTAAAAACAGGAATATTATGCAATTACTTATATTTTTTTCTATTTTTAAAACTTAACATTTTCTATTTTAATTCGCACGTACTGTGTCTTTGTTTCACATCCGGATTCATTATCTGAATTCAGCTTTAATTAAACAACTTCTCTTATATATTATCCTATAATAAGTTAAAATTAATGTTTCCATTTATATCAAATCAACATTTATTATTGTCGCCTTGTAATTTTTAACAACTCTGTGTTAGCCCTAACTCAGATAATGGATTCAGGGGATTAAGATTATGCAAGTGCTATAAAATTTTACAGGCGTTTAACATTACACTGCTCTGATTGATGTCGATAGCGAAATATGGCATCATCATGAATGTGTGACCCAATCATTAATCAACAAAAGAAGTACAAGGACATAGAGATCATTAGAAAATAATAAGCTATGAAATACAATGAGGAA
>DWBH01000996.1:0-10517 GCA_018230765.1 Ernsta delagoae
TTCATTTTTAATAATAAAAAACTTTTAGAAACGTATTATATAGTAATGTGTTATACTTACTATATCTTATAAAGGTAGTACCTAATTTCTAAAAGAAATCATTGTGAAAGCTGTATTATGCACAAACATCTATCTATTGCAAATAATGAACACACTTTGATTATGCGTTGACAATGTGACATTGGTAATGATATTGAATACAATGACATTCGCATGCAGACATTCAATGATAAACAATGATATAACTTTGTTAAGTATGACGTCATCAACTTGGGGCAAATGAATATATTTTTAATATTTAACTGATCAATTGTACATAACAACCTGACGTCAACCTGATGTTTTTAAATATTTAGTATGAAAAAGATTACTGTTACATAAAAACTGATACAAATAAGAACTGTACTAAATTTTAAGGAGAAATTCAATAAACTTATAGTACGGATGTAGAATTAAATTATAAACTTTGATGTAGTTTGTTTATCCTCAGTATTATAGTATCCTCAGTAGTATATTATTTACTTTGATCGACTGCGAAGTAAAATGGTAGATAGCAGATTAGGTACTTTGCAAACACAAAAGAATATAATTGATTCGATTCAATCGATTGCAGAATCTCTGGGAAACTTTAATCCAAGCTTCGCTTCGGCGTACTCTATTTTTTGTATATACTTTATTAAAATATTTTATATTCTCAGCAAGAATTTTTACATTATTGAATGAGATGAGAGCGAATGGTGATTCAGATGTGAATTGGATATGAGAAATTGAACAATTTTTTACATATTATATGTATATTTTATATGTAAACATATTTTGTGTCGTAATTAGTGCTCGTGTTTTATGAATGTATGTGTGATTTTCATATGGGCCGGGATGAGTGCCTTCAAGTTCCCATGCCTCAATTTTTAATTGCAACGCTTGAAAAAGTTGTGGAAAAAAGTTTTCGTGTTAATTTAACGAGTAGGTACGTATTTTTCATTAAACCAAAAAATATTAAATATTTTGATTTCCTTTTTATATAACTTTTTTAATATTGCTTTTTTTTATTTTCGACTCCATGGCGCCCGTATTAATAAATAAATAAATAATGCTTCACACTCACATCTTAAGTTTAGTTGTGAAGAAAATTTATTGATAAACTATTTTCCGATTTTCCTGAAGACTGAGTCTCTGGTAATTTGGCAATAGCATTATCCAATTCAAACATATACCTATTGTCAGTACAATTTTCAACCAGTGAAAGACCAAGGGTTCAACGGCTAATCTAAAAATGACGACAATTCAAGTAGCATACAATCCTTCCCTATACAATTACTTTGCCGTACTCATTTAGGTTTTTCCATACAAAAGCTACCAGAAGGTTACTCAATTCGACCGTATATATTATACGGTCCGCAGCGATATACAGTATACGGTATATACAGTGTATATATACACTGGATATATTTCACTATAGGATCACTATAGGGTCACTGTATATATTTCACTATAATAGGGACAGCATTAATTTTTAACAATACATAGGTAGCTAATTTCATTACACATTTTGTAGGCCAAAGTTAATACTTTTGTCTACTGTAGTTTTCTTCATCAAATCTAACCATGCTGTTTCTTCCAGGTGTCTCTCACAGCCGGTCGTATGCGCTGTTCAGGCTGGGCAAGCGTGTGTCGGGCCCGGTGCGTCAGTTTGCGGAGTCAGGCACGTCTGACGCTCTGGGCTCAAGGCCAGGCACCATGGATGTTTTTGGGGCACCGCCCATTGGACAGGGCGCTGGGCGTAGCGAAGCAGAGTTCTTTGTCGACGGCAATCACTCTAGGGTGAGTCGAGCTTTGATAAAACGTACAACGGTTTTTATTTTAATAGTTTTTGTACAAACTGAGAATAAAAATCTTTAAAATTAGTAAGCCGAATCTATATCTCATCAAACTTTATACATAATACATTACTAGAATAGAAGGAGATCTATTTCTTGTTTAAAATTTAAAAAAAATACATTTGCCCGTAAAATTTTTATAGGACATCGAAATAACGATTTTCATGTAGGTATACAGACAGTTGCATAAGAGAATAGAAGTATTTTTATTAGGTAGGTAGATACTATACGCTTCCAATAACTTAAATAGGTGAGCTACAATTAGATTTCAACGGATGCGACCTGATATTTATATTTCAGACTAATCGATTGACGAAGTCGACGAGATGATATTCGTTTCTGTTCTGGTGATCATCCATTAGTAATGAGATACGATATTTCCGTTGATCTTTTAATCATAATGGAGTAAAATGCTGACATAATAATTATATACTGTGTATAATTTGCGTTTTACCATTGTTCAGTTTAAATTTAAACAATATTATCTTTTTCTCAGTGAAAAAACAGTCCTTTTACCCCTTTTACACAATAAAAAAAATTGGCGGTATAAAAACAATTTCTTTGGGATCTTTACTGAGCTATTTTAGAATTTTGGAGAATTTGTAAATGATGATATTTGTTAGTATCTCAGTAACAAAATAAAGAAAACAGAAATGAGACCATGACCTACCTACGATTTTAATTAACTACCGCGTTATTAACTTTCATAAAATGAAGACCATACATAGAAACCAAATTTACCTATCGTATAATTAAGGTTTTAGGTTTTAGTTCATAAAACCCTTCACGCTAGCCATCTAAAGGTACCCACCTACTAAGCAACTTTCAGTACACCCCGAGGGATTCAGTGCCCTCGCAGGAAATATCGCATTTCGGCACTAATTGATGGCCGGGGGCAAACAACAATTACGGAGTCAGCCGATACCGATACCGAAACGGACAAATAAAAAGCGCGTTCAATTCAAAAACAAACCGGTAATAAAAGGGGAATTTATCGGAACGGCCGACCGACGTTTTATTGCCAGTTAAGACTAATTTCACTTGTTTACTGTTTAACGGTCCACTTTTAATTTGAGTTCGTTTGTCACGGGGCGGCCATGTTTGTTTGGTGCGCTATTTTGCAGTTTTTCAATGGTTCCACGGAATAGAGTTGACAGCGTATATAGACGGAATCATGGATGTAGAATGTCAAGTGTCTACGGAACTGCACGCTCCGCTCCATGGCTGGGAATGAGGCTTGTCAAGGTTCGACGTATGTGACGTTGATGTAGATGACGTTGACGTCATTTTGATTGACCAATCAGCATTAAGGCCCGTACTAATGAACACAACTTAAAATTTAGTGTATTTTGAGGCCAAATTGAATGTGCGTTTTTCTTTGTTATTTTCGCACTTGAGGCAATATTAAGAAACACTCAATCTTAAGTTGTTTTTATTAGTACGAATCTAAAATACTTTGCCATTTGCCATGTTACAACAATCACTCATTAGAAAGTGAGTGCATTAGGTCTCTAGCGACAAAGTTAGCTTTATAACATATCCCATTATACTTACCTATATTTGTTTCATTCATCTGTGTTTGCTTCATACATTGTTGCAGTTTCTAACACTTGACGTCATACATCTACGGTTTGATTGGTCCCGTAATGTTGTTGAAGTAGACACAATGGCGTATTTAGGTCCATATTTGATTGAAGTGTTCGATCGTTGTCGTGTCGCGCGAGCCATTTCGTGTTATTGATGACGCTTTTATGATTAATTTAATAAATTTTTGAGTTGATGGGATATTGATGCCTTTTGTGTTGCAGACTTTTATTACGCTGTAAATTGTTTTGTGAATGTTGTTGTTAAGTAATTAAGTATTTAAAGTATATACTTTCGTTTCAGTTTATTGTGTTTAACTTTAAAAGCCATTTTTGATATAAAAATAGCTTTCAATAACGAATGTATTCGGGAGTTTGGAGTCAATTTTGGCACACATAAATCTCGTTATGGTTTTTATTGCGGACTATCCACGCGGCCTGTGTACCCACAATATTGTATAACACTAACCTGGTTTAAGGCAACATCCGTCAAAATAACTGGTAGATACTGATGTCAAAGCTATAGTAGAACATTAAACTGAATTAGAAACTACAGAATCCGCTGTCCGAACATTTGTATCTGTCAGTTACAAACGACGTCAGTTATTTCCCGATTAACGTTTTGAAATATCTTTTTTGTTGGGGCTTTGGCGTGACACCGCGTCACTCGAACTCATTGAGAGAAGATGCTTGAGTTACCGACTTGAGTTGTTTGGTAGTAGGTAACTGTATGAAATGTGAAATGTAACGTTATTCTACAAATTAAGATGGTGTACGATTGTTTGTGTTCTTTACTGATATCTGATCATGTCTATATCACGTGTAAATAATATACCTAGTTAGTGACTCTCGCCAATTCCGCGTAACATAAAATTGACTATAAGTAGGTACAATTATAAACTATCTAAAAAACGCTTAAGATACTTAACATTAGAACATTCAAGAGCAATAAGGGCTAATTAAGTACTTACACCTGTGTACGTACAAATAAAAACATCAAAGTAGGTAATTAGGTAAAGTAAATCTGAAAGGGAAACAAAACCATTGGTAACTAAGTATAATTAGTTGAATGAAAAGGGCCCTTGTTCCGTGTTAAATCGGTTACAACTAAGTATTGTTTAGACAGTGCTGTAATTAATATGTCAGGGGCAGACAAATCGCTGCCGTCATAGCCTCCACGAGAACTAGCACACGAAAAATTATATAATTATCAACTACAGTAACATAGACAATAATACGCGGAATAAAGAAATTCTTAAATAGTTCCATATTTAAATATTCGGATAATATTATTATATAAGTTAGCTTTGCATATAATTTGGTTATTTCTTTCTTCGTTTCTTTAATTAATTCTCGATGTGACTTTGTTTATTTTTTTAAATTATACATAGATATGTGTATATTTACCTCTTGAGTTCACCTCTTATGACCTCCTGAACATAATAAGACTACAGTAAAAATGAGAAAAAATACTACTTAATAGGTAGGTACTTATTCTAACACAAGTATTTTCAAATTCTATGACATATGTAGCTATATATGTCTATGTATCTACTAGATATACTTTAAAATTGAAAACATATTACTAGCTTTACTATGTCATAATTAATTGCACAAAATCATTTCAAAGTCTTCAAACATAGCTGAATATACGAGTAAGTAAGTATTACGACAACAAACCCGTGCATTTATTACTTAGCTAACCATGAACAAAGCTGAAAAATGCGTTTATTTTTAGAAAGCCCCCCACGTGGAAAGTTCCCGAGCAAGATTAGTGACGGTAGGCCTGTTTTCACCATCGACTAGTTCCGGAGAACATTCCCTTTAGGGACTAACGAGGCCACAGTAAAAATATCTCGCATACCTACCTACGTGTGTATTTATCTGACACAATTTTAATACAAACGTGTATGAGGGAGGGTTGTGACACTATTGCGGAGTTCCAATGGACATACATATTTCAGGTTCACCAGAAGGCCATGATTACCATTTACCTACGATAAGAGTAAAGTGAAGTTGTGAAGATGTTTTGTCAGTTAAATATCTGCTACACTTTTTATTTGGTGTGACTCAACGGGAATAACCTTAATGCCTAGTAGTACCTATTTGTTATTCATTATTTTGTGATGTGGTATGAAAATTATTGTAGGGGTTATTATATATTTACATTTAATAACCCTTACAATAACAACAATAACATTTAAAGGTAACAGAGGAACGCATTAGATTTTCTTATTTTACGAAATAGCCGGTTAAGGCTACAAAAACTTAAGTAAAATGTACATAAGTGCAATAAATGGTACCTACAAATATTTATATTTTATTTATGGTCATCGCTCTTACACTTTGTCATATATCACTATGAACTACTTTATTCCTCGGACAACTAAGTATGTAGGTACGTACCTACTTATACCGTTCGAAAAATGCATGCAATTTTTCGTAGGACAAAAAAGAAATTAGTTCCTCACCGCCCCACAATTTATCAGGATCACGACCTGAGCAAGCTGTCAGCGGACGGTTCATTTGTTATTATAATATACGAGTTATATTACAGCTAGGTATATGCATATTATCAGGATGAACTGGGCCCTTGGTATGCTAGGTAACAGGGCTAAATAATGCCTGGCTAGAGATTAAAATACTATCACAAAAATATATATTTTTGTAAAATTTTGGTAATACCATACCTACGTAAGAAGTGGTCTCTTAATTTTTTTTTTGCTTATTTAATTAGGGATAACCAAGAAAGCTTTAAGCAAAGGCTTTTGATATACTTTTATAATAATGTTTGTTACTTTTTTAATTCAGATCTTACAATTACAACATAATATATTATGGAAATATGGATTATGATGAATTTGTTCATTTCATAGTAAGAGTTTCGTTTGTAGGACCACCGTAAATCCTGTCATCGTAAAACTTACCAATGGTTAGATTAGTAATTTCAAAATAAGAAAACATGATTGTGTTCCTCTATTAATTTTTGTACGTTGTAATATTATTTCGTTAACTTCCGTCATTTGTTGCAGGTATCAGTGATGGCCAGGATGATCCCATCGCCGGATTGGTTCATTGGAGTGGATAGTTTCGACCTTTGCGTTGATGGCAACTGGATCGACAGTATCACTATTGAGGTAACAAGAAATCTTAAAGTTAAATTTTTTAAAGGAAGAAAAAATATTTTTTTACATTCACTAGGGTTTCCTATTTCAGTATTTAATTAACGTGAGTCTGTCTGTGTACAAACAGATACTAACTGAATGATTCCGATATGGCCTAAAGAGTCATTGCCCCTTTAGAGAAAAACTCATTTATTCATCCATATTTGAGATACCTACCAATATTTAATAGGGAGAGTCCTTTATTTTATGAATTTCTGACTTTCATTTGTGTACTTATCAAACTGTTTGTATTCTACAGGACTTGAACTTCATTTCTTAGTGCCATTAGGAAGATCACACCAGATTTCTTCAAAAACTACTACCCACTCTAAAAAAATAAACCATTCCTTATCAGGTCGATCCTCTAGATGCGGGCACCGACAATGGATTCACATTCACTGCACCAAACTGGCCCACGGCACCCCAGGGAGTCGCCTACCGAATCACGTCCAAGTACCCCTCACACCCCGCTGGCTCCTTCTTCTACCCGCATCTGAGAAGACTACCGCCCATCGCTACGTTTCAGTTTATAAAGGTATGCAATTCACATTATCATCAATCCATCATTGTCCCACTGCTGGGCACAAGTCGAGAAGTCGACAAGTCTCGAGAAGAGATAGAGTATGGACGTCTAGTTCACCACGCTGGCTAAGTGCTGGAGTTTTTGTGAAGAGTTTAACTGCTAAAAACTAAAAACGCACAAAAGTGAGAAAAGACTGTATGACGCGTGTCGCTGGATTTGAGCTATACCTTTCCTGTTGTTTTATCTTGTAGGTATGTACGTATATTCTCTTTCAAACTGTTATAATGAAATATGGATAGAGAGAATATATGAATTTGAAGTGCTAATTCAAATATTCTAGACTATCCATTCGCTTATCCATATTTATGGCAAAATATCACAACTTCCGAACGTCCAAGTTAAAGCAAATTCTGGGTGATACACAGCACGAAGAATGCAACAACTAAAAGTTCGCGTCGCCGGATTTTTTCCAAGTTTCTACCAAGTTTATGTTTCAAAAGTTTCAAAGGTTTTATCGCTAGGAAGTTCCTTTTCCAATTCCAGATTCAGACCAAACTTATGCCTTAGATTCTCGAACGAGTAATGCTGGTACTATGTCTCTTAGTAGGTATTTGTTTTTACATTTAGGTACTTATGAATTTTGTGACTTTGTTGCCCTGATACCCAGTGTTGAAGTTAGATGCACAATTCTCAAATTTGAGATTGGAGTTATAGATATCTGTTATTATTTCTCTATTTGAGGTGACTGTCTGCAAGTATCTTGTAATCTTAATTCTGACCAATTAGCATTTAAACCAATATTAATTCTAACTTTTCTTAATTTTCTACCAGCTCCGCGAATACGAACTCTCCGAAGTGTTCCATCGAGACAGCGACGATCGAAGATACGATGTCCTTCAGTTGGACAAAATGAACCACAACAGCATCGATGTTCTGGACGGCAATCGGGCTCTGTCCATCGCTGAGGAAGTGGAAAGGGCTGAACAGGCGCCTAGGATCTTCGCTGAAGGGTCCCTGACAACGCCTGATGGAGCATATTCTTACTATTCCTTGTAAGTGTGAAAGATTTGTTACATAACTATTTAAAAAAAGTTATTCCAGCATAAATAAACAAATGTTTGTACAAGTATCGCTCGTTTAATCACAATATAAATTGTATTGTTTAATTAAAAAGACGATTTGTTCCCTTCAATGTTCAACTCTTCGTAGACTTTTGTCTTTGATCAAAATTATCTTAAACAAAAGGGTGCAAAATGTCCCTTTTCAAATTTATTCACGCAATCTCACAAAATGTATTCAACCTTTTCATCTTATATTTGAACTTCAGAATGTAATTATCTAATCTAAGTTTCCAGACGGATGCGAATGTCTCCAGAGTATCTGAGTGCCAGATGTTTGAGCGCAAGCGAGTGAGATTTATGGAAAGAAATTCTAATTTATTTATAATAGTTATCCAGCTAGATTATTTAACGATAATTTCTATAATTAGATTGTTAGAGCAATAAAAATGTCGAGATTTGAATTCTGTAAAGTTAATTTCCTTCAGTAGTAAGATTATAGTTCTGTTTTTAGTACGAACAAATGTTTTCTAGCTTAAAGCAACTTCAAAGTTCTCTAAATAGTTTCCTTCCTAAATTCTACTCTTTTGTATAAAGGTGATCCCTCGTTAACTGTGTCGTAAAACGAGCTATATTTCTTTTTAATAGGTCTCGGCTTACTGACGTTCTTTCTAAGAAATTTCTTGAAGTGTTTTGTTCTACATTTTAAGAATCGACGATAAGAGCATTGAACTCTTTCAATATAAAAAAAAAGTAAAATTATGATAGATCTTTTCTCAGTGTGTCTTTCTTAAGATTATATACTAAGAGAGTTTTATCATGAAATTTTGTATCCATTGTGACAATTTAACCGAGACTAAAGTAGCATTTGCCTAAGTAAAACGTTTTGTGAAAACTTTTGCATAGGATGTACATAGGTAGTGTACAGAACGGTCAACTATTTCAGGTTCTTTTCTCTTACTATGCCGCTCAATAGAACTATTTCTATCTATGCTTTCTTTTAACCACACTATATAGAACTATTTTCAACAGGACAAACAACACAGCAAGTACGACAGAGGAGCCCCGATCAGCGAACGAGTTGCCAACGTCAGGACCGACGGCCAGCGAGAGATCAGCGTTGAGGAGCCTGGCGCGCCGGTACCGGGCACGGCGACGACGCAAGCTCCGCGCTGACAACACCAGCCCTGCTGAGCGGAGGAAGCGAAAAAGAGATAGTGAGATATTTTGATTCACAACACATCTCATGTTACGTAGTAAACTAGATGGCCAACGTATGTGGGCCAGGAAATAAAACAACCTTTAGTCGGTAAAAAACTTTATTCCTGTAGTAACACTCATGCTACTATTATTGTGTACTAGCTGACCAGCGACTTTGATTGCGCAGGATATTTCACGCAATATTTTTATAAATTGAAGCCTATGTTATTCTGGTGAAATATGAAATATATTGTTGTAAAGTTTGACTGAGAGCAATGCTGTTGATGTGTGGACTGATTTTGTCCCATTTCTCCACTTTTAGAGCATCGACTATGTGTATAATATAATTATGAACTTCGAGTTCTGTAATTGGCTAGTGTTTCTGATCCAAAGCTCAGTAAATGAATTCGAAGG
Source organism: Ernsta delagoae (assembly GCA_018230765.1). NCBI lineage: Eukaryota > Metazoa > Arthropoda > Insecta > Lepidoptera > Hesperiidae > Ernsta > Ernsta delagoae. The sequence continues at coordinate 9,820 of DWBH01000996.1, forward strand.
TCAGTAAGTGGCTAGTGTTTCTGATCCGATATTTTTTAAGTCTAACAATCATAATCTAGTGCCAGCTATTAATCTTATCAAAAATTAGTATTAAGTATGATTGCTCAACAAATCTATTGTCTGGCTTACACGTCCAACCAACGTATGTCTACTTATGAATGCATTGAAGAGATTCACCAGTTCAATGGAATCCAGTGACCTAACTAGTTTTATATGTATGGCATTTAATTTATTTACACAGGACTGCTAGACTGCAGGGTATCAGATTGGGGCGCCTGGAGTCCATGTCGAAGTGACGGCGGATGCGTCGGTTCAGCGCTGCGCACGCGAAGAATCATCAGACGCCAACGACCTGGAGGCAACGCTTGCCCACCAACGATGCAATCCCGATGGTGCGCCACCAACTGCTCGACAGCGCAGACGCACGAAGACTGGCACAATAACCTCACGTAATCACCTTCAATTGTTCCAATTTGGAACGCAACGCTGTTCCATTTTCAAAATGCCAACCCTTTTTTTAACAACGCTTGTTGTAAGTGGCCATTGTTACACAATTCGCAGTTATGTTGTTTATTTTCATCTGTGTCTGTCCGTCCAAACGTTTTTCTTGGTTTCGATACCGATTTATTTCGAGTGCATACAAAATTTGAGTTTGATGTAAATTTTCGGTGTGGAAGAACGGTGGTTGGTTGAAACTG
>DWBH01000997.1:0-10516 GCA_018230765.1 Ernsta delagoae
CCGACTTCAAACAAAAAAGGAGGAGGTTATACGTTCGGCCGGTATGTTGCTTTTTTATTTTTTTGTATGTATGTACGCGCATAATATTAAATAGAATTACAGGTTGACGCCATTTTGTGTGAAGAGTGTACTGTGTATGTGGTGCGACAGACTACTTTTGGAGACAGGGTACTATATTGAATTTTTTAATGTATGTATAATATTTACTAAAACTTCAGCTGATCTCGTATATCGCAAATGTTATATAGATAATATAATATTATAGAACGGGCAGCGGATCCAATGAATACGAATACGAATAAAAAAGCTTTTCATTCGCTGAATGGAGCCCAGGACCTTCCTAACGGTTCATCAACATTACAGTAATTGGGTCAGGTTTGGTCGTTACGGATATTAACATAAAAAAAAACCATTAAAAAGACAGTATCGAAACAATATACTAGCCTATAAAGCAATAATACCGTAACATTTCTTGTATGTAAAAAAACACGAGGTTAAAAATTACTTTGAACATTCCATTAAAAGCTTTTAGGATAAAAATGTTTTATTACATGTTATGTGATAAATGTCTATAAAATAAAATTGTTTTGGAGACACCGCTGAAACGCTTGAAAGCTGGTACATGAGACAGCCATTAGCTATGACTTTATTTCACGTGAAAATGATTATGAACATTTCGCCATTTCGGATTAGATGAATTAAATTCATCTTTGCAAGAGACGGATACAAATGACTTATTTCTCATATTTCCATCTCTTTAAGCACAGATAATACAGCACTTCCATTATCGAAAGGATCGAACCGCCAAAACAAAGTCCAAAACAATTTCCCATAGCCACTACTAAATCCAGTGTAGTCCGGGCTACTTGCCGCGTAACTCGTTCAAAAGGTCGATTGCTAAGAACGAACTTTAGTTTGCCTCCTCTATTTCTGTTTTGTGTTTCAAATCTTTTAGATACTATATTGTAGTCTGGCTCAATACACGAAGGTAGGCAATTGCAACTTAAACCGCTATCGTTTAGTCCGGGCACTTTCAATTTTCTAAGCTTTTCATAATATCTAGTCAGGCACTTTATACCCTCTAAATCACAATAACGGCTTTTATATTCTACCGGGGATAAGTGATCAGTACAGTTGCAAAGTTCTAGTTCAGTTGTTATGCGACATTGAGCGATGCATATCGAATAACTATAATGATTAAATCCAAGAAAATTGGATGGTAGTTCGTCAGGAAATCTACATTGACGTACATCTGGGGCAGTCAAACACACTTCAGGTTCATTTACTACGTCTGTAATGGAATAGAATACAGTAGCGTTAGTTCCGTGCTGCAATGTAATCCTTTGGTCGTATTCCATGTTCCAGAAAGGCACATCTTCATGAGAGTGTAGAAATGCTTCGTAATCTTCTGATATAATTAATTCTAGAGTCCCAAGTCTACGTCGGTTTGCGGATGCAACGTAAAATAAAGGTGATTTCCCAGGAACGTAGTTGTTATTAATCGAGTAACACATACCATATTCCGTGTGAATTGGTTTAAACGTTTGGCAGCAATTTATTGGCTTTTCATTCCACATGCACTCAACGAAAAGTTCATTGCACTCTGAACGAAAAATAGACGTCATATGCGTATAATTTGTATTGCAGAATGACGCAGTCTCGCACGTGGAAACACAGCTTGAGCAGTTGCCATTAAAGAAGGCAATATCCTGTACAAAGTTAACCATGGTAGCGCTATTTTCTTGGTTGAACTTCTGAATGAGCGTTGATATTTTGTCAATATTGGCAATTTCACAAATAGTTACGGAGGGGAAAGTTGTATTCCAATCGAGGTAATCGGTGCGTGTTGTAAATCGTATCGTATTCCCTTGATACGTCGTATAGTATTTATATACTGTGGCAATTGCAGCTATCCATACTTGGATATAAATTATTAAATAGACAATCCTGTAAATATAATGAACGTCCTTGCGTGCTAAAAAACTTGGTCCATGAACTGATAAGTTTCTGCATGTATGACCAAGTCTTGTACAAAAAATGTTCAGCTTAGACTGGATGGAGCACATTTCGAATACTGCCTTCTGCCTTACTTAAAAATCAAACTTATACTGAGTTCGGAAAAAATAGTGACAGATTTATTTTGATGGATACAATTAGTCCATTAGTATAATAGGTGGTCTGGTGTAATGGAAAAAATGATCTTAATGGATACCTATAAATAAACGATATAAATCTACGATAAAGTTTAGTTACCAACTTCCAATTATCCTTTTACTAACAAAAGCGGTATCTTAACTTAAGTAATTAACTAAAATGTTTACAGTACAGTTACTGTATGATTCTCAAACATAGCAAATTTGTAGTGTAATTAATGCTATGTAGGTGTTAAGGTACGTTAATATCCTTTGGTATACTGAATCAACAAATTAGTTATGATTTAATTGTCTCAAACAAATTGATTTTAGCCAGTAAAAAAATACAATTTGATTTATTAAGGTGGGCAGTTAAAAGCTAGGGTACTTAAACAAGGCAATGTTGACGCTTCAGATGGTTTATATTTTCGTGAGATTCATGATCTCATTTTAGGGATTACACACACATAATTAGGTTTACTGAACAATAAAATACGGTTGTAATAGCCGGTCGTAACTTTTCTACGAAGGTATTAAACGAAAGGGTTCTATGGGCAAAGGGTAAGTTAGATATAAATTATTTTCTTATCAAACTTGTTTTATTTTTACTCTGAAAGTCTGAACGCACACAATAAGGATAAATATTTTTTAATATCGGTACCGATAACGATTTCCAAAGCCACCAAATTAAGAATACCTACGTGAAATTTCAAATCAAAATGGATCTGCCAAAGTTAATAAGACCCATTGTCAAGTAGGAAATGAGCTGATGTTTATCAAAGATTGAAGAAAACTTCTCAAATTTTATCTAAGAACTATCTTGATCACGTCGCTTTCTGAAGGAATTTTAATGACACCGCATCAAAATCAATTCATTCCTATAAGACATTATATCATATTCCACACAATAGTTTGTATAATTGTATTTGGGTCTAATGTCCATCCATAGCATCTACAACAAGGGGAATGCCAACAATAAATCCTTGGGTGTGTGTACGAGGTGCTTTTTATTATGTAAATAGTAAGTAATATTTTGACTGTTGAATTTGAATATTTGGGATACAGCTATCCCGAATATATCCACCGAATTAAAAGTGTTCCTAATAAAATTTTGTAAAACAACTTCCTAATGAAATCTGTAAATCCGCTCTGTAATCTTCAGGATATTTTTAAGTTAAGTGATTTTATATTGAATTGGTACTTACAGTTACTTTGAATTTAGCAACTTATACAAGCTAAATTTCCAATTACTCTTCAAATTTTCTCGGAAGGTTTAAAGCTTTTACACCTGAGTTTGTTTATATTCTTCAGTTTTAATTTATTCTAGTGCAATATTTTTTTGCTTCGAATTTGTCAGACAAATTTAAACTTGGTTATTTACTTAATAATTAATTTATCATTTATTCTGCATAGTAAATACTCATCTGCCAGTAAATTTTGATCATCTAGTCAAAATAACTTTACATTATGAATACATCAAGAAATTGCTATTACAGAAAATGCTAAATTAATATTATGCAAATACGCGCTGCAATTTCCTCAAGATCTTCAAAACGAGCTATGTCTAATACAAACTATAGAACCTTCAAGCCTGTATTCAAAGAGCGCTAACTATTCCCTATGTGATGTAAGCTCTCCAGAAAATGGACTGCGGCTAGCTCTTAATAATTCATCTTTGAACCAACGCCAACTAATCATCAGGCTCCGGTTTATAGACCGTTTGAATTATGAATGGTAAACGACATGGTGAACGATTGTGCTCAGATTTGATAACCAAATTGATTTCTGCCCGTTAAAGTGAGTTCATTACAATTCGGAATAATGTTCTGTGTTAGCTAAGGTTTTGTTGTGACAGTTTAAATAAAACTTTGTCAATTAAGTCTGTTGAATTAACGTCATTGCTTACATTTAATTTAGAAATGGTTATAATTACCTCTAAATAGTCTAGCTACTGTATGAAGCCATATTTTTTGCAATTTCCATACGTATCAAAAAGAAGTTTCTTATTAAAACTCAAAATTATTGTAATTGTAGCTATTGGAACCAAATTTTAATAGTAATATTATTAATATTGTTATATTGTATTGTTTCCCATAGTCAAACAAGAATGCTTAAGCGAAACTCAATGTTACAACACTAACAGAACTAAATTTCACGGTCTCTTGAACGAAATTTCCACATCCAATTGGATCATGTAAAGTTAGGCCAAGTGTTGTGGCAATATTATAACAAAACTTTACAAACTTTCTTTTGTTTGTGTCGTTTCAAGTTTAAGAAAACAGATATTCTAACATTAAACAAGAGTAGGTATCTAGTTTTAAGATCGATGTTATTAAGTTTGTTGTTTTGTAACTTTTAGTAGGTACCTACTATTATTTTTTGCTACTTTTCGCACTTTTAATTCAACGTTGCTTAAACTTCGAAGGAGAAATTTATTTAGACATGCGTTTTACGTTTCCTTCTTTAGGTATCTGTATTTTTTAGTAGACTTATGGAAAATTAGACACTGCTCCAGTAATAGTCTTTATTTCTTTCTAAAGTCATTTTTATGGTAGTTAGATATATTACATTTTATTCAAATTAAACCTTTACAGAATGTGACGCACATTTTAGGGCTGGTAAGCTTAAATCTACATAATAAAATAATGTAATTTTAAGAAACCAAATGCGCTGGGACAAAGCATATGTATCTGTAGTTTCTCTAAAGATACGCTGGTGGTGCAAACTGTTGATGTGTAAAGTTCATGTTTACGAGATGTGCACTTGTTTATTTTGAGAGTATTCGCATGTTAGGAGTTCCAATAGTATTCGTTGTACGCGACTACGTTACTTAGTAATTCATGCCTGCCACTTCGTTTGCATGAACTTCAGAATGAGGTTTGGAGGTCTTTAAAAGTAAGTTGGTAGGTACAGTTTTTATTTTCTATGTATACTTTTTCGGAGTATATAGGAAATAATAAAAAGTATAAATCGTGCAAATGTGCTAAGAGTACTGGGAATTGTTATCGTCCTTTAAGTAAGAGGAAAAAAGTCATGTTCCGGAAAGTTGAATCCACTGAGCGCTGATTTGAAGTGGAACCTGTATGTGAACCAGAAATGCAGAGATTTCTTGTTAGCGAATGTTTGTTGAGATGTGAAATCGTCGCTTGGCAAGCAAGAAAATCGTATGAACAAATCCATAAACGAGCTTGGTGTTTTAAGTGGAACGTTAAATGTTTGCATTCGAAATGCTTATGTACATCCTACATTTAAAACCCGTTATATGTGTGCTATTGGAGAGATATTATAAGTCAAAACTCGAAAGGCATCTGACGTGCACCAGCCAGTAGTTGGTTAGCTGGATGGACTATGTATCTAAATTCCTCTTCTGTTTGAGAGGAGAACCGTGCCCAGCCTTGAGATAGTTGTGGGTTGATGAAGTGTGATAAATAAAACTAGTAACTCTATATTGCAGAATGAAAACTATTTTACTTATTACTTTTGCTTTGATCTTAATTAACCTACTTATTCATTTGCGCTTTCGTTCTAAGCACCTGGTGCTTAGAACCTTAACTTAACTCATTATGTTAACTACGAACCGGACATATTTGCATTACGATTTGAGATATTAACAATGCGGATACTTATTAAGTTAAATGAATGTTATAATAATATAAACACACATTCATATGGGACAATCACACATACATACATTGCCGGATATCAAACACTGATGTAATATTTTCTATTGCTTGCTATCAAGAGATTTACTTGACCTACTGCGGTATAGTTGTTGAGATCTGTCCCAATTTATTATGTTTTACAATATTGAAATCTATACTCAATATTAATTTAGTGTTGTTTTGTTGTACAGCATGTAGGTATAAGTATATTTTATAATTACAGCGTGCACTGTCGGCGTTCTTGCGATATGGTTCGTAACTGAGAGTTTTCATGGCGTGATCCATGTTGTGCCGCGTCTAAGCGTTCCTATTGATTTAATCTATGTATGCGTGAAATGTAACGAAACTCAAGTGACATTATCTACGATTTTTAGCATTCGGGCGTTATTACGCAGTGGGCGTTAAATGCCATACCTACCTTATTAGTAGATAGGTATAAATGATATTTTTATACAATATCAATTAACCGTTATGGAGTTCTGTTAAATATCCTCATCTTCTCAACAGCCCCAGATCCTAACCTGGTTACAATGGTTACCTTTGAAGAATTACCTATCTGATAAAAAAAATTATCTTCAAAACTCGTTCATATTCTGCGGGATAGAGCTATTACGTAACAAACATAAAAAATACCATCTAATTGCGAAAAATCTTGCGCGCAAAATTTTTTTACAACATTCAAAGCCCTTGTGTCCTTTTTATTATATCATAATCCGTAATTTCGTAATTTACTCTTGTTAGGATATAGACTTTGATGTTCTTTAATAAGCTGAGTTGTCCTTCTTAAGCGATCCTCTTTGATTCATCCCCTAATTTAATCTCCATGGCCACTTAATAAGGTTTCGGAGTGCTATAGGTATCACGATCAATAACAATTTTTTGCTGTAATATTTTACCTTAACATTTTATATTACAAAAAAAGGTCCATAGTCATCCTTATAGGTAATCCGAAATTCTTTTAAGTAGGTAGCCACTGGAATTTCGGATCTTCAAAGTAGGTACTGATTCGCATCGCAATCTTTATCGTATTCGCAACCCAACCTCAAAAAAGGTAACTTTAAGTTTTTAGTGGGTATTTAGTAACAACAGAAGTGATCAAGCCCTTTCTCGTTCGTGATTGAAAGCAACAGCAAAGTTGGAATGAAAACCGCAACGCGTACGATGCTGTTTCAAATTTCCAATGTATACTCAATTCGCTAGTTGCACCTTTTTTATTTACGTCCCGAACGATTAATTATTATCTCATTATACCAAAAAAAATATTACAACATTTTTTCAAAACCTGAAAGTGTATTAAAATTTCATTTTAAGATTAGGCTGTATAAAAATCGGTAAAAACGCCATCCGCTATGTTTGTCGATGGGTTACTGCTATGATAGCTCTGTGACGTACCTATTTTCCTTTAAATCCACAATTCGCATATACTTAGAATTAGAACGTTGACAAGTGCAGTAACTTTTGTATGGTTAGTACAGTACCATAGTTACGTGACATCTTGGACAACATCGTTTTCATCAGTCAAATTTAAAAAAAAACACTGAGTTTTCAAATTCATTTTATTTGTCAAACAATCTTGTGCTTTTATTTAATAATATTGCTAAAATACGTTTTCCTAAGCCAATCTCTAAAGGTAATATTAATTAGAATTCTGAAATTAAATATGACGCAACTAGCCAATTCATTGGTTGTACTCGATAGTCAAATTTCCATTTTCTAAGAAATTTAATCGTTTTGAAAAAGCCGAGCTTCTTTATGATTGTTACCTTTCAATTGAGCAGCAAAAGGTTAAATGTAGCTACAACCAATGGTCAGCAAAATAACTTCAATGTAAACGGCGATTAAAAGTAAATTTAACCTACTTCTAGACTCAAATATGGACTAATGCATGAGTTTCATAGTCGAAAGAAGCGCTCAAAACAAAACAGATGCTATGCATGAACGGATTTAGAATGATTTGCATTTGTAATTCTAGACTCTGTAGATGGGTCGTCTCACGGATTCAATTATAAGTAGGTCATGCAATCTGGCATGATCTTGTTAAAACGATTTTGTGTTACTGCGGTCTGTCTTTGTATTTTGATCTTCGCAGCTTAGAAAAGTTATCGTTGATGTAAAAATAAGTGTATATTTTATACATATGATTTAAAATTAAAATAAATTAAATTTAAATTAGACTAATATGAGGTAGTTAGATAATCGTATCAAGCACTACCTACTTTGCGGAAATTGTTGTTGCTAAATAAGACTTAAAATTATTTCATAACATGAGTAATACGTTTAATAATAACATATTTTTTTTGCTAATTGAGTGGTTTTTTACATTTCTCATACACGTCGCACATTTTTTATGAAGAGACAAAAATAGGACACATTTTTTTAAACAACATGTCATTGTGTTATTTTGCACTATTTTATAGGCGGGCATGAATTCAATCCGAGGTACTAGGAAAACAGAGCCGGTGTGAATAGTGCCTGTTGCGGTAACATAAACCAGGCTGAATATACGCAGTGGTTTTGTTAAAACATGGTATTTTGTTCTATAACTAGGTACCTACGTTCCTGTTTATTTAGGAAATTGTAAGTTTTCTGTGGTACACTAGGTAAATTGCTATGATAGAAAAATGTAAATGTAAAATTAAATAGAATTACTATAAATGTATTAACATACAGGACAAACTAAATAAATCTGTTTAAATAGGAAATTGCTCGCGTGACTGTGATTAATAAATTATAAAAAAGCAATTAAAGGCGGACCTTTTACTAAAGAAAGCACTAAACTTTTTATCAATTTCTAAAGTATCAAAATCAGTGCAAGTCAACCTTATTTCAAGTTCCATGAATCAATACGTTGACGCACCTTCAATTTCGTATTTCTATTGTGCTCAGCTCAGCGCTTTTGATTATCCTGCGTTCAATTTGGCACTACAAAGCCGTGGAAATATGACACACAGATATACTGACAGCATCTGCATACAGCTTTGAGAGCCTATCAAATTCCATCGTCATTCAGAAGTAAATTGATTTTTGTAATTTCGAATGGTATTAGCGTCTGTCAACATTATCCAGTTTATAAATGTAAGGGTAACGAAGTGTTGAATAAAAGTTAAATGCCAACAATTTTAGCACAAGAAATCATAGGTTAAAATATTTATGAAGAGATATTACTCCTATTTACTTATAATATACTTTACGAAGTTAAAACCTAGAAATTTTCCAGAGAAATTTCTTCATAATATCATATAATAAAAATAATATTTAGTGTAGGTAATGTAATGAAATAATATATAATCTATATAATGTGTGTACCTACATACTTTTATCATAATCTCTTTTAATTGCATGGAATGAACACGAATGAGGAAATGGGTGAATCGAAATAAATATGATTGTAATTTATTGATAGAATAGCTCGAGGTTCATCTTTTCCACATCAGCGCGATATATGAAATGGTTTGGCTTTGTTTGAACGTGCCTCTTGTACTAAGTCACGTTCCTTTCAGGCGAAAAGGGTTCTTTACAAAATATGACATCGTGAGGTATGTACTCGTAAATGTTTATGCATTTATTCATATACGTGTATAAACTACCTGTCAGAATTCAGTCATATCTAAAAGCCGTTGCATATTGAAGGAAAATTTTCTTGTGTTTATTCCAATAACTATAAAATCTAAGGGAGCCCCTTGTCCAGCAGCGGACAACAAAAGGCGGATGGATGGATGACAATAATTTTCTTCCAATAGAATGTCTCTGAAAACTCAATCTTACCTGTTTTGACTAATTTGAATGTGACTTGTTGTTGATTTTTCAGTTGCTCATTATGAGCTGGATGTGTTAGCTCTCTCAGAGCCATCTCCACTGAGGGTTGTTGAATCATGATGGAGCGTGGTGGTGGCGGCGGTGTTGACTCCTTTGATTTGCCCAAGCGAAAACGGAAGAAACTGCCTTTCTTCTGCTTTGAATTTGGTCCTGTCAGATTAAGAATACATTAGATTAGCTACGTTCAAGATTTCCAAAAATATTTACTTAAGTCTAAGTTCAAAAAACAAAATACAAAACTCAATCCATTATTTTCAAAATCCACGTCTCAAAAATATCAAGCGCAGGGTTATAAAATTGCAAAATACCATGCATAAAAATCGTGATTATCACGAGTTATTGGTTAATTGGTAAAAAGGCGCATTTAACCCAAAACCAAACTCTCGTTCAAAAACCTTCAAATGATGAACGCTGAGTCGTTGGCGTCGAATGTGAGGAAGTCCGGACGGAAGGTGCTGGAGACGGACTGGCCGCAGGTTCGGAGTTAGGTCGGGGAGGAAGGGAACTAAGAGAGGACGTGGTGGGTGAAGGAAAATGTGGTGCCGTAACATCTAATCGGCGATCTGGCTCCGGAGTCGTCACGCGAATGTTCGCCCCAAATTGTGGCGTGCTTGCCACTTCAAATAGAGCATCAAAGTCTCTGTCAAAAATGTTTTTCCGCGAGAAAGCCGGAGTGGGGAGAGGTGCGGGTAGCTCGAATTCATCAGGTGCGGGGGTTCGTACTATCTTGCCGAACTCGTTGTCCTCGTGGCGGCCGAGCTTCTTGAGGAGCTTCGCCGTGGTGCGCTCGCGCAGCTTGGCCGGACGCTCGAGTGAGGGCGTCGGCGAGGCCGGCGCGCGCTCTGCGGTCTCCGGGGGCGCCGTTTTGGGGACTGAGGCGGCGTGAGGCGGGGTGGGGGTCGGGGG
>DWBH01000998.1:0-10515 GCA_018230765.1 Ernsta delagoae
GTACCTATAGTGTCGAGGAAAATTACTGCAAATGGTTACTAAGGAAAATATACCTACCTGCTTGCATAAATTAACCACAAAACACTCCTAATAAAAAAAATCTTGAACAAAAACAGAACTAATAAATATTAAATCATCGTTATAATCATTTTTATGTTCAATCGTGTAAATGTTAATACAAGTTAGTAATAATAAGTGATATCAATTATATATTACAAATGGGGTTTGATATCGTTGAAAACAATGCAACAATAAATTCCATTTCTACAATACATGGCCCTACACGCAACGATCACTCGCTTTGGCTTACATGGTACAAAAATATGACCACGTCCCATTTATAATGTTTATAAGGCGCAGCGCAGACGGCACACTTTTGTGCGATCAAGTCTGCGGGCGCACAAAATTTATGTCTAATATCTATAATCGTGCACCGGACTTTTTGCGCGTCGTATGCCTTACTGCATATAACAGCAAAGGTACTATTTTACAGACTAAAAAGTGCGTCGAGGATAGTCTGTTATCTACGCCGCACATAACAATCACAGAAGATTATGCATAATCGAGCCGCCATTATGTTATCCAGGCGGATTGACAAACGATGAACTGCAGCGCAGCGGTGCAACGAGAATATTCCGTTCGCAAAAACAATTACTTCACTTTTATTAACAATAAGTACATAATTGGCTAACGACATACATAATTGATAAGCGCACGTGAAGTATAACTTTGAAAGCAAACGGTGAATGATATTATCCAGACGATCTCGTATGCGAGTAATTAGGGCTAAGTTAAAGTTAACAGTGCCCCTATAAATATAACATGGACCAACGATACGATACGCATTAAGCGTTACTAGCTCCATCGGTAAGGGAAATATCAGGGCCTTCGTGAGACACCTTCATAGTGACCTCAAAAGGCATGTGAGGACCAGTAACCGTATCTGAAGAACATGATGAACTATGACATGAACCTATCTCTTGATTGGGAAGACGCCTTTGTTCAGCAGCAGGAAAGAAGTTTGTTGATGATGATGAACACGAACCATTAATAAGTATACGCAATGAAGGAGTTAAACAAACTGAAGAAACAAACCTTGATACGAATGATATAGGCCAAGACATTGGAGAGATAAACGAGACATAATGAGGGAAGTTACCAAGATAAGATAATGAACATTCTTGGATGCGTAATAACACGAAGATCATTTGAATTGTTGCACGCGGTACACAGTGCGATCTTGATGACCTCGTGACTGATTTCGATTCAATCTCGGAACGTATGCGTTTGCTTGTATTCGATTTTGAAATATAAATTAATATTGTTAAGGGATCATCCTTATACCCGATTTCAAATACATCTGAGGACCACTATGAAACATAACGATGTAGGGAAAACCCCGTGAACAATGGTAAAAACGATGACAATGGTAAACATTAAAGTGGCCCCTAAACTATCATGGGCTGCGGTTGTTATATTTAATAATGCCACTAAATAAAAACATAAAAAAATAAATTTAAAATCAAGAACCAATTAAACTCTGACATCCAGAACAAAAGAGTTCTGATTTTGACAACTTCGGATAAGTTGATTCCATGAACATAAATGTAAGACATGATGCTAACGTAGATAACGTCTAACAAACGATGTGCATTATTAATTTTATGATACCCATTGGTAAAGGTGCACATCTCATCAATATTTATAAATACGATAATCTCGACCGAGAGGCATGTCACGTGCACTCGCCACGTGGATTTCGGGGCAGTGGTTTGAGGACAATAAAATGGTTATTGGTTTATCCACGGAATAGGTTTATTTCTGCATTTTCCTTTTGAAATTTATCGCTATTATGTTTTGCGAAGCCGATATTTAAGCGACCGACAACAATCAACAAAATTATCACAAATTATTTACGACTTTCTTGAAAAGTTTACGTTTGAAACCGATCAGTTATCTTAGCTCGATTATTTAACGGCACTGTCATCACAAATATGTTTAAATATTTCGGAGGTCTTCATCGATCCTTGGGTGAAAATTTGAAAATGTTTCTGAACTTGTTCCTTAATTCTCACTATATTTTTTTTAAATCATACTTCATCGAAAGTATTTGAATCTGTTTACTCCTTTAATAAGTCCTTGGATGCAGTCCAATTTATTGTGTACGATAATATCACTCAAAACGGTGAATAACCGTTTATAAATATGACTTTGTCTCTTGAAAATGTGACGAAAAACAAGAAAATATCATTACCGGTCACTTTGATAAATACATTTTTACCAATTCCAGATATACAGAAACAATTTCAACAAACACAAACACATTTATTTTATTACTTCATATTGGTTTTAACCATATTTTGGACAATCTAGGCGATGTCAACAAGTCAAACAGAGCAAACAGGTGAAGTAGACGAAGGAATTGCCTAATTGGAAATTGGGTTAAGATTTCTTATAATTCTTATTATTGTAGCATCTTTCCCTAAAATCACTAAAACATCCCGTTGCAGTTTCAAAGTTGCAAACACTTCCGGAACTGGCATCATCTGACGAAGTGGAGAGAGATGAAAACACAGTACGAGATTAAACTCTGCTTTCGTTCGACCCAGTTATTCACTGGTTGACAAAGAGAGGCGGTGTGCAATCTCTACCTTAATGCACCCTGCCAGCAAAGTAGGAGCTAACTTTTAGCGCAAACTCTGTCGGTCTTTTCGCTTCCCGCCCGACGTAACAGTAGGAACAGTGCCAAAGCCGTAGTGGGGCGTCTATTGTACGCGGCCCGCGCCTCGACCCAATTGTTACTTTGCTGATGGAGAAAATCTGCTATCGAATCTGCTGTCGAAAATCGGCCCGTTATGATGCGCTTTGAATCCTATCTCACTTTCGACGAACTTTGCGCCGTTAAAACATGTCAAGTCCGTTCCGAGCTCAAGTTTCTCAGCAATTGTCCCAAAACCATTTCTTTTGAAGAAAAACTGATTGAAACGTTACAGCAGTAGATACTGCTATGGATAAAAGCGCGCAAATTCGTTGGTACGATGTTGAAGCGACTCAACCCTCGACTAAACTCTTGACTCAACCCGGTTGCCAGTGAGGCCGTTAAAAGATTGTGGCACCATTTGCCAGTGGCGGATAATGAAGAGAGGGTTGTAATTTTATAAATGGACTGTATCCGGTTTCATAATTAAACAGTTTAGAATTTACAAAAAGTACTCGTGTTGGCTACGTTGTAAGTGATGGAGCACGGAAGTTTTTAAAATGTTTTATTGTTTCTTTAATGGTTGAGGTTGCGGACTTTAGTTTTTCTTGCATAGTAATTATTCTGCATCAAATTTTTAAAGCACTCACTTCGATAGCACAGTACATACGGATAAGTCTTCTCATCACCTAAGAAGACCCATTTCAAATCCAAGCGACATGCACAAATAGCAACAAAATTTATCTAAGTAAGATGAGCTGAGTTAGTAATACAATTGCTCATATAATTCCAACCAAACAAACATTGTAATAGTATCAGATAGACGGCAATGAACACTTAACTAGAGGCTATATATACGCATCAGCTGTCCGGTTAGTCGATATCCTCATACTTGACCTATATGTATGATGGATTGTGCCATCCGAGGCACGTGTACACTTGGTCACTGATTTAATGTTCTTCCTCTATAGATTTTTTTCTGGCTGGTGTCCAATTCATAGCATAACCCACAAAAATGAGCATTAAATTTTAAAATTTCAGTTGCAGTACGCTCCCCTGCATTTACCCAATGTTGGAGACTATTGCCTAATCTCCTGTGACCGTAGTATGTTGATGATGCTTGAACTTATCTCCGAAGACGTTTTTAAAAATATGTATCACGTCTGAATGTGTAAATTATTAGCGTAACGTCGAAACTAACTAAATTATCTTAAAACAAACCAGATCTAACCAAAAAATTGCACTTCGAGTTGATGTACATAAAATAAAAGACAGTGCTAGTAAATATTAACATTCCACTGCACACACCTAACATACTGCCCTTGTAAACTTACACAAGGTCAGAACGTTAGGTGCAACACTGAAAACATTTCTCTTTAGCATCAAAACAAATATGAAAACAGCTCAGTCTTATAACCCCTTGACGACTGAGACGAGAGCCTAGACGCGAAAGTGTTTGTTTTCGTTAACATTCAAGCACGAAGGTGATTTGAAGGCCGGTTTACACTGTTCCAGTAGTTGAATTATATCATCTACAATTCTACATACAGCGTCTATAAAAAAAACTCTTCCATACAATACAGCGTCCACAGCAAACAGCATATGAATGGCGCAATGGCCGTTCGGATAGTTTACATTCCATGACCATAGGTACTGTGACATCTCAGTAACAATACGAATACTACCGGTTCTGTGTCAATGGTAATCTAGTTCTGGTACCAACGACGTTGCACTGGGTCAGTGTAAATCAGCCCGAACGCTAAGAGTGGCTTTTCAAAATATTTCCACGGCTAACAAAGAACACGTGACCTTGTTCCAAGCCGACGGGAAAGCGCTGCACAATACGCATTCTTTTCGGACAATGGGTCGCACGGTTTCGGAATACACCCCGAGTGGGATTGGAGATTGCGAGATTGAATGAGATATTTGGGTATGTTCACTGCTTTTCGCACAAGAAATTGTGAATCGGGCTATGGAATCCGAGTCAAATTGCTTGGTTCAAATGTTCCGGGCCGGTACACGACCAAAAATGTGCGGTGGGTCGCGAAGCCTTTGAAATTTCGGACATAGTTCTGATTAAATGATAGCGAGGTTCATATTTACGGTTGACGGTTTTCGCATTCAGGTAAATACAAAAACATGATTTCGAGTTAAATAGAAATATCACTCAAAATAATTTTCATTTCTATGTGGTAACTTGAAATCACGAATGCATTAATTGAGCCTACATTTTATACAAACAGAGTTATTCGAGCTAGCAACAAATTTCACGGACCGTACAGAGAAATTCGCATACCAACTGTCAGAAATGTCTACTGTACAACGAATGCATTGCGATATCATTTGCAAGCAACGGTTTAACACATTATCTAAACATCTGTCATGCAATGATATTCTCTGGAAATATTTGGAAATATTTTCGTGGATTTATCTTTTACATCTGTAAAATTTTACTGACAGTGAGATGTCTGTGAGATCGCTTACTGGACACATTACCAATACTATGACGACACGTATGGTATAGTGGTTATATAACGATGGTGGACCCATGCGAAGGGTCCTGGGTTCGATTCCCGGCGGGGCAGATTTAATATGAGTAAATTTTCTGTTCTCGGTCTGGGTGTTTGTGTGATTGTCTTTGTCTGTGTCCATGGCACCCACGACACAGGGAATCCTAGTGTGGGGCTGTGAGTGTGAAGCGTTATTTAATTATTTATGCTCACTTTTCAGTGTCCTCTAGCAGAGACAAATGAACAGTATACTTTCATGTAAATGCAGCTCTTCCTGCAGAGGTGGCTACAAAGCCACCAGACATTAGAAGCTCTCCTCATGTTGGCCTTGTCCACAGGCGGTTAGGACCAAATCAGATTTATTTTCCTAATGCCTCACTAATAAAGCTGGTAATGCTTGCTTCGAATAAATTTCTACATTAGTGGTAATAGCTCAGCAAGCCCATGGTGTTGTTAATGAGTATGGCAATTAGACTACTAAGCTTACCTCCTGGTTGCACTGCGAGCAGAAGTCGTGCCTGCAGGTGGGGCAGTGCGCGGGGCTGGCAGCCCGCACCTGCACCACCGTGTCGCAGCCGGGCCGCGGGCAGAACGCGCGCATCGCGTCCATTGCCACCTCTGCAACGAAAGTAAACATGATACAGGCTCATTCAACGGTCAATGTATTTCTCGAAAAGTCATCTGTTGCTTACTATGACTTCGTTCGTCAAACGGTCGACGTATTTGATTTCGATGTATTTCTTAGGAGTCGTTTGTTGTTGTAAGAAGCATCTCCTTAATAACGATAGATTTTTTTATCTTTTATCATCACACTTAAACTCGATAGCTATATAGGTTGATGAGGATAATAGGTAACATGGTTGAAAACCTGCCTCCTCATATTCTAGATCTTGTTTCTGAACGAGTTTTGTAATGAAGATATATGATGTTTACACGTTATGTTGTCTGTCTTTTTATTTTAGTTGCAAGAAACGTCCAACTGGAGTGACCCTCTAAATTTTTAGCGAGTTTTAGTTTGTGATTTTTAGAGATAAATACTGTTTCTCTTGTCCCTTCATAACGTTTCACGTAATGACACAATACAATGATCATTATGACAAAAATTTATAAATATCTACAGAGACAAGGTTCCCTTAATCCTTAAATAAGGAAATACACTTAACAGCTTCGACCTTGATGAGGCGGAATTGTTTTTAAATTGTTTTTGTGAAAGGCATCAAAAGGGTCTAAAAATACGCGACTAACAGGATCTGTCCATATTTTGGCGTGCATGAAAATTTAGTTTCGATATCATGATTGTTGAAGAAATAACTTAATTTTACTGTCTGGGTTTTGATTAACCTTGATGTTATTAAGAAGGCCATACAAGTATTGACAGCAATCCGATTAAATCTATACGTACTTCTTTTATATTATATAATAAATTTTAATTTGATGACTTTTCTTTTAAGACCAAGTTTGAACTACTACGAACAATTGGTTTTATATTTATAAGCGTAGTATTCATCAGTTGCAGTGACAATATCAGCGCCATCATTCCATATCAATACCAAAACCAGGACCAACAAATAAACTGCAGACAAGGCCCTCTGACATAAATCTACATGATAAAGAATCACAAAAGGCCTGACAATACCCCAAAAATACCATCCGGTCAGGCAATATCGTATTGATTTTCTCGTGTACCATTGAGCGAATTCTCCGCCATTTTTGGGTACAAATACTGTTATAAATCACGGCGGCAATTACATCCACGTAAAGTTCAATAAAATACGCACGCAACAATCCACTTATTTCGCCTTCAGCGTAAATAACGTAGGTAGGTACGTGGAAAATAATTAGCCGAAGTGCGCTCTCGTGACACGTACGAAGTATACCGGCAAGCAACAACAAGCTTGGGGCAAGAACTGAAAATAGTTATGCGGTTTATTAACACTGACTGATGTTAACAATGACAGGTGATAGTAATATTACTTAAAAGGAAAATCTAGCAAAAGTAATCTAAAAACTACCACTCAGCCAATTTAACTAGTGGATTTACTAGTTACCTTAATTCACCGCCAAAAATATACATGAAAGTGGGTAGCCACTTTCATGTATCGCATATTGCTGTTTAAAATAAGGGTATTTACATAAGTAAACGTAGCTTATGTATTCTATAGAAACGCTCCTACGAAGCAGAAATTAACAGAGAAATAGAAGAGACAGTGGCATTGTGGTACCTAATGATAACGTAGTAGGTACCTTAACTATCAAATTGTTAGATCTACTCCCTCCAGCCCAGCACTTTGAATCCAAGAGTTTCCGGCAATCTTTTCGGGTCATCAGGCTACCCATGGGTCAAAGGGCGACCCGTCCTACTTTCGCTAAACCGTGGTCTGCTTTCAGGGAAATTATCAACAGAAAATCTTTAAGATGGTCGTTTCAGACTTTCAGGATAGCAGTGGAAAACCAAGAGAAAATTGAGGAATAAGATCATAAATTTCCATATGAAATGCATTGCATTTGAAAAAATACTGTCCTAATTAGAACTCTAGAAAATAAACAATCTAGAACATGAACGATTCTAGGATTTTCCAGCAATCTCTTCAGATCATCAGTTGAGGCGACCTCTTCTCCTCTACTTGCGCCTTGCCTGTGGCTAAACTACGTTTCGAAACGAACCAATTGTTCGTATTAATACACAAAGTCACGAATCTCTCGAGTGACATATCTCGATTGGATCGCAATCGGATCGGAGTCAAGATCGCGGCTAAGTCACGGCCGTACGTTGGCTCGTGTGTGTATTAAAGTGGAACTGAATTGCCGCAAATGGTTCACGGATGGGTGCGTCAGTCGGCACTCGCTGTACTATATATATGTACTAAATGTACCAAGTCTGTACGTTACCGTACGTCGTACTACTGAAGCGTAACCGGTAACTCGGTGCTAGAGTACTGGAAGGATATTGAAAACGTGAAGACATTTACAAGCAATGAACATTTAAACAGTTTTGAATCATTTTTTCCGATCGCGTTAGAAGGACTGTAATGTAGTAGTAATATAATGTACCTATGTTTGTTTGTGACTTTGTTTTTCTTTGGCATGCCCTGCAGACTTTTAGCGTATGAGATTTCGTGAAATTCGCCAGAACCGTCATACTAACATAGGCCATATACATTTTATCTATACGTAGACCATAGTGAGCATCAACATGTTTATTGCTGTGATGCTGTGTATATAACCTATATTTAAAAGTGAGGATAATATTTATATATATTGTATTTTCATGATCAAGCGAACGTTTTTTCTACATTTTACTTCTAGTTAGTCAGTAGTGGTCGCATTGTCTTAGCAAATGAATTCTACAGCACTTGTGAGTTATTTTTGTGGGCATATTGAGAATTTAGTGTTAACCAACGTTTTAACACATTTTAAAACAAATTTTCAATGTCATTTCAGCAACTCCCTGAAGAACATTTATTTACGCTTTTGAAGAAAAAAGGCGAGGGTTCATAAAACTGTGAAATCAAAAGGGCCACTCGACATTTTTACGGAGCAGTTAACAGATGGGTTATCGACCTAATATACCCCTGTTTGCATTTACTTTGTAACTCATGTGACCACTCGATTGCTTCAGAGTAGGATAATATAGAACATAATTTATCGTTACGTTTATAAAACGACGCTAAACAGACGTTGACTAGGCTCATATTAACAAAACCAACTTAAGATTAAGTGCATCTAAAGGTACAGTCAAGTGAGAAAGCACCTAACTATAAAAAACGTACACTCAACATGGTTGTCAAACTTAAGTTCCAATTAATAATAAGAGCAAAAAATCACTAAAACGAAAAACAATGCCATCATTAATGTCACGAATGATGGCATATTTAGGATATGTTTCAGTAACCAAACAAAACTAGGGTCTCTGCAAAATACTTTTACAATTTTTGATGATCATTATTAAAAATTACAAATCAAATAATATAATATGTCCATTTGCACAAATATGGGTTTGCAAAGGTGTTAGTCAATAATAATGTTTCCTGAAATATTTCACCACTGGATAAGTATTCAAATATTATTGTTGGTGAAATAAAATAAAATCAATCACTATTTTATTTACTGTGAACTAAGTAATATTTTATTTATAGTAAGCTGTAAGTTAAAAAAAGAAAAGTCTACATGTAAGTGGAGTGTATAGCCACATCATCAACACCGAATGCGGAAGCGAGCCGTAGAGGTATATCATGCCAAGCCAAAACGCCTTTCAAATTCGCCAAATTGTTGCTTGTTCGAGATTTTATGAGTTGGAATTTTTCAAGGGTTTTTTATTATGTTCCCCATTGTGCATACTTTGTGTAAAACGTTGGGCGCTGCAAAAGAATGGAGGTATTAAAAAGAGAAGGTTTTATTCATTTACTGCATCTACTGTGTTTACCAGAAAGAAAAGTTGTATAAACATTTTTATATATGTATACAATTCTCACATAAATGATAAAGTACCTACTTACGTTAGTTGTTGATTTGTCCATAGTATGTCAATACCTATCTGTATTATTTGCACCCATTCGAGTAAAAAATACCTACATTATACATTTATAATGTCTATGTTGCTTTTTTGAAGGGGGGTTTTGTGAAAAGACCAGTAATTCCCAAAGTGGGCTAGATGGGGTCCACGGGAGACTCGACGGGGGTCGTAAGCATGACAAAAAGTGGGGGTCCACAAGCGTAACCATCTGCAGAGGGCACACCGCACCGGATCTAGCAACATTTTGCTGTGGTCTATGAAACAAGAGTTTGGGAACTTCTATCTTAAAAGATAACTAAAGCACACACAACGCATACTGGTAGACAGATGTATCGATTAGAAAATTTAATTATTTACATAAAAACAAGGAAACTTTTGCCATCATCAAGCCAAAATTCTTACCAAAACTTGTTATGTTGTCCCTTAGCATATATCATGTTAGATAAGCTTTGTAAATTATGTTATTAACCTGTCATGCACTAGAGTTACGAGTACTGTCAGTAATAATGCGATGCAATTATGTTGGTAATTAAAGTTTTACGCGTTCGCACTCATCTCGATTGTTCTATTCGCACCTTGAAGGTAATAATTGTATCATTGTGGTCGTTTATAAAAAATGTTTTTTAACCTACCTATACAAAATTTTATTGCATCGTCTTCTATGCAAGGCAATTAGACATCATTTGAATAGTAATCAGATTATTACAGAAAAAGTAATTCCTGACAAAAAAATTAGGCTCCTAGCTTTATTTGCAAGGAAGATACAGGGGTGTCAAAAGTACCCTGAATCGCTT
>DWBH01000999.1:0-10506 GCA_018230765.1 Ernsta delagoae
GTGGCGCCATGATTCCGTTACAAATAGAACTGAATGTTTCGTGACGTTACAATACTTAAAACAACTATAGGTTACATAATAGGTGCATGACAAATAACTACCTAATACTTATGGTTTATTCAGATGCATCGATACATTCTTACTGATGTAGGTACATATGTTTGATATTTGGACAAGTTTTTACTAATACAAATTTGAGATTGTATTAATTATAATTTTTTTTTGTGTGCTACGTTGTTTCTTAGCAATGAACTTCTAAAACCTAACTATTCAATTGTTAATCAAATTTTGCACACTGCGAAGTTACCAAGATTAGCTTTGAATAAAATAATATAATAATTAAAAAAAAATGTGTCAAGCTGGATATAGCTATTTTTATCAGGGAAAGGACAGAAACTACTTAACCCAATCGTGTAAAATTTCATAATTAGTTCACTTACAATAAATATGCGATGTTTTTTCCAGCGTAAGATTTAAAATAACATGACAACCATTTATTAATAAGTAGTTAAAGAAAAACGATCGACATTTTATTAAAACCAACAAGTTACAATGTTGCTATCAATATACCTACAATGAAACAAAGCGGAAAGGACGCTAAAAGCTTTTGCTAAACGATCATATTGTAACGGCAGATACGAGTATGAGATATAAAGCGATAATAAAACAATAATGTTCCTATTCCTAGCCTAGCCATTAATGATCAATTTCAACATCTGGTTTAATACTATTGTAAATTAACATGTGGAATAAATTATGGGTAGCTATAGGTAATCTCGTTGCGCAGAAACTGTGCTCCTACTCTCCACTGGCTAATTTAGGACGCTTCTGAAGCTAATTTAAGATGTCATGAAGCAGCGTGGTGGAGTATGCTTCAGGTCTTTCCCGATTGTGGAAAAGACCAACATTTACTTATTTAAATGTTATAAGTAGGTAGGTAGTTAAGTATATTAATTTAAAGACTAGTTCAACTCGAACATTTTTAGACCAATCGCTAATACAAAAAAAATAAGTTACAATTGAACTGAAGTAATTGATGTTGAACACCTTGATTAAGTGTATGTAAGTAGATAGTGTAGGTAGATACGTAATTTGTCAGTCGTTACTAGAAGTGGATTCGGATGTGCGTAAGTACAGTGTTTTATATGCGGGTTGGAATTATGTGCGATTACAATACAATTGATATTAAGATTGAGCAAGTGTGAAGTGTCGCTGTGTCCATCCACAGGAATGATGACCACAGGATGAGGTACCTAATGCAGTCACTTTTTGTACCTAGCTACTTACTCGTAGTTTAACAAAAAACAATGTGCGTCAGTGATAATCCAGGACTAAATGTAGACCACGTTTATTTATAAATCCACCATTGACCACCTACTTACTATGTTATAACAAAATGTGAACATGCTTAAAGAAACCTTTGGACGTCCACTTCTGGAGAAGATTTTCCACCTGGAATGACGAATTTTTGAGGACTGCTGAATCTTAGTATACTTAGGTCTGTAGTCTTATACAATGCTTTCAATGGTACTTATACAATGCTTTACAATCACGACTATTCCGTTTTGTTGTGGGTCTGTGTTTGATGACGTAAGAAGTCCAATGTGAACTATTTGACGTCATCTAAGTCAGTGACCTCTTATCATTCGATGTCCAAATCCGTTCGATGACCGCTAGTAATGTAAGTTAAGTAGGTAAGTATATACATAGGCATGAAGCATTCGATTTAAACTTTTTAGCTTCTCTGAAGCTGCTGCGAGTGCGACAATGGCAATTCACTTCATGATTATACGCTACCTACCTGCTTATAGACAGGTAGAAGGTGATGATAAAGCGTAAGCTGATTGTTAAGGGGTCTCCATATCGTAGGTTAGATACCTACCGAATAAGAAACAATGACTTGCAACTTCAAATGACGTACAGATGTGTAGGTACCTACTAAGTTAACGATTATTATCAACACCAATAGTGACAATTTAATGTTTTATTTTTAGCTATCACTACCAAAACGTATTTTCCTAATAATTAAATGAAACCTAGCGGTCATTCGACTAGGCTGATATTTTTTAAATTCTGATTGTGAGGCGGTTTGCGACCTACAATGCAACCTGTCCGCACTTTTAAATTCCCTTCCGGAGGTCATTCATCTACCAAGGTGAGTCTCGGCTTCGGCTGGACATCACTGACGGAATCGCGAAAGTGTTCCTGTAGCTCCGCTCCGTAGTGATGCGGAGGAATACCGTCAGGTTGTTAGTCGGTTGGAACCCGACATAACCTCTACGGCCCAGTGGCAGAAGGAACTCCTCCGAGTTTTCCTGACAAAAAAAAACTATGTACTTACCTATATACCTATTATTTTGTAACTAGACGAAGTAGCATCGAGTGTTGGATAGGTATCGTAGACCCAATTGCCGGAGCCATAACCATATGATTACTCAGTTATACTCCGTACCCGTCAGTAATGGGTTCAGATGTTCAATTTGATCGTAATAGTACAATGCAGTACTTACTCGGTCACTAGGACTGAACCTTAGCGGTTGTTAGTTGTTAGTATTACCTAATCCTGTAACCTAGATAGGTAATATTAACTTGTGATAGAGTTAGAGAGTTATAGGAGCATTGTTGAGTTATTTGGCAGTGCATTTTTGGAGATATCATGAGGGGTTTTGTATGGGTACGTAGTTATTTCAATTGCCTGATATTCTGCTATATTTATCCTCACAATTTTTTGTTAGCAGGTTTTTGTTTTTTTATGTTTTTTCTACTCTTTTAAAAATAAAGGTACTTTATTCTCACAAATTTTCTACTGGGTAATGTTATTGCAGGCATCATGACTTATATTATTAGTGGTGCATAATCACCACTCACTCTAATTCCTAGAATAAAATCCAATGTCTAAATGTACCTAGGTGTATTAATGCTTTATATAGGTCTTTCATACTAAATATACTTACGGCGTTAAATTAAGATGTTGGCAAATCTCCAATCAATCCGCACAATATATTTAGATGAAAATTACCCAAGCACTTTGTTTCTACTTAGTATTGACTCGTAATTGAAAAAGGCATTTGCATTCGCACGTGATGGCTTTGTTAGTTTTGGCTGGATAACGTTAGATTGCATGTACCTATATAGGTACCTGCCTACGTGATAAAACTGGTGTAGTTTTATGAAAGTGGGCTAAGGAAATTAAACGTGGTTAAAAAAATTATTTGGGAGATGTTTAATTATTATGCCATCTTAAGCTATTTTTGCGTAAAAATTGATGGTCTATTTCCGGATTCGGTTCTGTATTATTGTCAATATCATTGATTTTTTGCCTTAAAATACTTATATTCTTAACAAATTATTGGGTACGGTAATACGGTTGTATGGTACAATAAGTAGTTCACTATCATATCATAATACCTAGGTACATTAACTCTAGTAGGTCTGTACAACTCCTATTAGCATCGTAGCTTGTTCATGTAGCTTTCGCAAAGTTGGCTTACAACCAAACCAAGCCAAACTTGTCCTCGGGGTTTTCGATGCTGGACTAACTACTTCTGGAAACAGCCTTGAAGTTTCTCTCTCTCGAGCTAACTTCCTGTACCGACCTAGGTACATTGTATAAACATTTCTAAACCACTTTAGCTTGAGAATAGAGAATTATTGTCGAACACAAGTACCTAAGTAGTTGGTTTAGTTTCATATTATTTCTCCAGAAATTAATTGAAATTATTATTAGTACAAATCGAATCTTTCTTTGTCAAGTAAGTAGGTACCTATTCCGCAGACATGTAGGTACATACATAATAATCATTATTATTAGGTTCAACTCCGCCGATACCAGCTTTTAAGATTCGTTAAGTAAGTATTTATTGTGCTTTATGCTGCCTAGTAGTTTGATCCAGGTCCCTCAAATCAGGGTGGTAAGTAGCTTATAACATTTATGGATATTCCATATCTATAGATTGAATAACATCCCCGTTTTTATCATAAAGTAAGTAATTGTGCTTAGCTACATTCGAATATTTTGATAGTAAATACGTGTTTGTTTGACGCACAATGCAATCAACATAGTATCACATTTACGCACGGATGATAGCTATTTTAAATTGAACTTGATGTACTTACATATGAGTATCCGGTGCATAAGGACCATTTTTATTGTTGTAATAATTTATTACATACTTCACTGCGCACCGCTCGCACTATTATTCAGTATCGCATATTATTTCAGATTTTCGAGCTACAATCGTAAAAAGTATTACAAACACAGTCTCTACATCTTTTTGTGCGTGAAAAGAATTAATGAACATAATCTACTAATCACTCGTACCTTGTATCAAACTTCCCTTGTTGGTAATGTTAATAGTAGATACCTATATTCGAAATATTGTGAAGCAATAACACTTTATTCTGATGTTTTAGCAGTAGGTAACTTCCTATAAAGATAACCCAGAGTGAAATATTTCATTAAGCCTCACCAACTTGGCACAAATAACCGTGAAATACAAATCTGCTGAGTATGTAATAGTCCTATTTGACCAGTCACTGTAGCAAATTGTGCGGCGAGTTGGCAACAGCGATAGCACATATTTATTGTTCGTTCATGGGAGAAAGATGCCTTGAACTAGTGATGCCAAACTTGAGTTTTTTTCGAAGACTGTCCTTTTGTGTAAAGGTCTTTTTTTTACGTAGGTGTACTATTATCTATATTGTGGTTCGGTCGACAATTAACCGGCTACCGTCAATCCTTATGATTTAAAAATTCGTAGGTACCTATATGTTTGCCTTCGGACTTTAGGACTTCGCTCTCTGAATAATTAAGCGGACTATTCTGTAAGCACCGCAGACATTTGGATGGGATTTGATTCGTACTACAGGGTGAGCTTTGATGATTACTTTCATAGATTAGAGTTTTATATAACTGTCTACCGCTGTTCATCTAATTTTATTATCGAAATATTCTAATGAAGTTAGGTACTATTTCAACTTTTACTTCAGCTTAGCGTGTATTCGAGTTTGTGTTTTAAATTTAATATTAGTAGGTTAATACTTACAACAAGTCTCAAGTTAAATAGCATCAGCAGATCATAACATCAAAAGCAAAAAAGTTTTTGTCCTAATATGATATGTCCATGATTTTCTGCAAACATGGTTACATTAGCGTTGACCTAGAAAATCTAATAGGTTTCGGTAAAAATAAATAATCCCAGCTGTTTACCAGCTCTTTAAGATACACCTAGTAAGTTTTCCTAGGTACTTAAGTTGGATTATATTGTATAGTTTTTTATACTAGATCACAATCTCATGTCCTTTTTCTTTCCTTTCAGGGAGTATCCTTCGTGGGATGGCGACATCGAACGCGGTTGGAGCGATGTCTCCTGATCACCACTTGTGGGCTAGTTGTGGGCTTAATATTCACAATGACTATGCTAGTTGTCATGAAGGGACCCGGCACTTTGCCTGTACCGCCGTGCTATCAACCAGAACCTAAAGGTAAATTATGCTATGCATTAGCAATTTTGTTTTTTGTAAAACACAACATTAAAATATCTTTTTTGGAATTTCCCGAGTTTAAGCTTTTTCTCTTTGCCATTTTGATTCAATAACTATTGTACCCACTATTCTCAAAATAGTGAGAGCGAGTGAGATAGAAAAGAAATGGTTATGGACCATAATGACCGTAATTTCAGCGCACACAGTTGCGGGTAAAGAGAGATAAGCTAAAAAATACAATTTTCTTTCAATTTGCGCTGTAGTAAGCTACATAGTAGATACATACCGTAGGTCACGCCCCCCATTCCATAAAACAACGCGCGCGCGACGCCATAATTTGATAGTGTCTCATAAACGACAGTTATTGTTACAATTCAGCGGAGGCCTGCAATTGTTTTTATGGCTTCATCAGCCGTTTACGAACGTAAAACAATCATGGGTGGCCTTCGTTCTTTGTTTGATGGTCCAACGTATTTTCACGTTTGTGGGGTTAGGATGATAGGTTAGCTTTTTGTTTGAGTTTTGTATTCTTTGTAAAAAGCTTAGCCCATAGTTATATAATATGGTTCACTTTTATTGTAGGTAAGACTAGAAGCAATGTAAGTAGGTAGGCTAAAGTATTGTTTTCAAACGGATCATTTTAATTGACAAGACATAGGTATGAAATAATTTAAGGTATTATCTTCGTCTGAATAGTAGCGTCGGTTTAAGTATTATTAAAGACAGAATTTAGTAATACCACCTTATCCTACTTAGTAACATGTACAAACATTTTTTGTTTTCATTATACCCAACTTCTCAGAATTTCAGATCAAAGTTCAATCAATTACGTCATCACAAAAACTTCTTCAGAACGAGTAGTTAGGTAATTAGTTACGTGGGTAGATATGCTTGTTACATACCTACATACGTAAATCATTATTCAAAGCGTAAAGCATTTATTAATGTAGATATGGATCGACCCATGAATCTGTATAAGTAGGTAGTTTTACCCATGATTTCCCTACACGAAAACCCTTCTGCATGAAAAGCTTCAATATTCATTAGACCAATTAAATTTGATCAAACCTATCGAACTAGAAATTAGGTACTTTGATGTAATGTAATGATGTAGGTAATGGTAAATAGATCTCATCATCAATATCTATCAGCACAGCCAGGTATCCACCAGGTCACTAAACACGGCCTGCGAAAACGTCATGGTCTAGGTCTAGACGTCCTAACGATCTCCGATGATCATTAGCTACGTAGACGCGTTTGAGTAAAGATAATACTAATGTATGATGACATAATGACATGACATTCAGAATAAGGGTGTAATGTTGATGATGTTGTTGTGATTATTGTACATTCCTCGTTCATAATTCATAATGTTCAGGGAAGTGGAAATGTTGAATAATACCTAAAATTACCTATTATGTCCTATTTATCTTTCAGAGGAATCAAGCGTCTGTTTGTCAAGTTCGTGTATATACACAGCTAGCGAAGTTATCAGAGCTATTGACGAGACACAAGACCCATGCAAAGACTTCTACGAGTTCGCCTGTGGAGGCTGGATCAGGAATAATCCTATCCCCGAAGGGAAGTCCAGCTGGGGAATCTTCAGCAAGATTGAGTTGCAAAACCAGTTGATCATCAGATACGCTCTTGGTAAGTTAATTTTAGAAATTTTTTTAGCGATAAATTGGTTTGGTCAAACAATGGTGAAGGCAACGACTGTGTCACTATCCAAATGATCCTAAATTCGATTTCCAGAGAGGAAGAAATTCGAATGACGAATTTAGATTTTCCGTTCTCAGCCTGGGCGTGATTGGTTACCATTGGGTAGCTAAATATTTTATTCAAATTTAAACTAAGTATTTTTTTTTAAATTTGTATTTCAACGCTTGTATAAATTGACTTTTAAGCCGGCAAAAGTCAAGTTAAGACTCATGGCGCCGCAATTATATCTAATTAGAGTTTTATTGTGAATTTGTATCTCACTTCATCGTTTATCGTATTTGTATTTGCTGTAACAATTTGACTCCCACTTTTGGAAATCATTTACTTAACAATCAGCTAGATTGTTTATCCAAATAACCGCAAAATCGCAGTTCGTTCGCGATTTCACTTGTGGGATTCTGATCTTTTTTTCAAGACTAATAAAAGTTATATTCGCCAAAGATAACATTAACATAAGTTTGCAACTTTTGGGTAGTTTATAGTAAATACGTCTTTTTTGTATATTTTATATTCGATCTAAATGGTTTTTAGTTGTCAAAGATTAGTACTAACTGGCGTGCATTACGTCACAGACTTTTTAGTAGGTATAATTGAATAGATATGTAAGTATTTTAGAAGCATACAAAATTTATCCTCATTGAATGAACGTTTCTTTGAAGCTTTGACTTCAACTGACTTTAATGAAGATCTTATACAGCTTTAACAAAAACGTATGCCCAAATTCTTTCTCCAGAAAAAGTCAATGTGACCAACCCACCCGGAGCTGAAGCGAAGGCTCGCGTGTACTACGACGCATGTATAGACACTAACGAGACCATAGAGAAGTTGGCAGGAAAGCCATTGATATCCGTCATCAAGAATCTGGGTGGCTGGTACCTTCTGCCCAGCACTCAGGTGAAGCAGAACAAGTGGGACCTGCAGAAACTTTTGCAGGATGTTCAGAATACGTAAGTTTATGACAATTATAACAGTAATTAAACGAACAGGAATAGCAAATATAAATGGAAGGCAGATAATATATCAAAAGGATCTTACTTATACCTAATAAATTACATTTCATAAAAATAAACACACAAGATTATTATATGAATTATTTACTTTTAGGTATAATTTAGGAGGTCTTTTCAATTGGGCTGTTACAGAAGATGATCGAAACTCGTCTAAGCATGTTATTGTTGTAAGTAAATAATAAAAACATTATAGATAGGTATCAAATCACAGGTCTGTGTATTTTTCTTCAGCCAAATTCTTTCTAAAATCTACACTTTCAGCTCGACCAAGGCGGCCTGAATCTACCAACACGTGAAAACTATTTAAACAAGACTGCTCACGAAAAAGTCCTAAAAGCCTACCTAGATTACATGACCAAAATATGCGTATTATTAGGAGCCAACGAAACAGTCGCAAGGGAACAAATGAGTAAAGTGATACAATTTGAAACGGACCTCGCCAATATAACTACACCGTCGGAAGATAGGAGAGACGAGGAGGGGTTATACAACCCGTATACTATAAAACAGTGGCAGAAAGAGGCACCTTTTATAAACTGGACAATGTTCTTTAATGATGCGTTTCGGCTAGTTCATAGAACTGTAAGTATTTAAAAATCGATAACTTGTAATAACACTAAGAAAGAACCTTCAGGGTAATTGGAGTAAGAGCAAGTAAATATCATGCCTGCTTGGTTCCAGATATCTGAAAACGAAAGAATCGTAGTATACGCGCCTGACTATTTCAAGAACCTCACTAAAGTTATCAAGAGATACTCCAAAACAGAAGAAAATCAGAAGTAAGTACAAGCAAAAGCAATGGTAGTAAACATACGGAGGCATTTTATATTGTATAATATCTACAATTTAAAAGACAATTCACATTTCTACTTATAAGGATATAATATACTTTAGCTCATCTTACATTATGAATAAGTACCTAGATGTTTTCCCGTACCAAATCAGAACACCAAATCAAAATCATACAACGACAGATAACAAAGGATAGACCAACGTAGACTTTAAAATATTGTTTCAGAATCCTAACAAGCTACATGATGTGGCAAGTCTCCAGGTCTTTATCTACCTACCTGTCAAAGTCATTTAGAGATGCCACTAAGATTTTAAGAAAAGCTCTATTTGGATCCGAAGGCACCGAGGAATCCTGGCGATACTGCGTTACGGATACCAATAATGCAATTGGTAAGTTTTGCAAAAACCTGCATGCCTCAAAGAAAAACAATTTTGTTCGTGACAAATAACTTAATTGGCTTTCAATTTGTAGGTTTTGCTGTAGGCGCAATGTTCGTCCGCGAAGTATTTCACGGTGAAGCAAAGACCCAGGGTGAAATCATGATTGAAAATATACGAACTGCATTCAAGAATAACCTCAAGAATCTCGACTGGATGGATGCTGAGACTCGGGAAGCTGCAGAGATTAAAGCCGACGCAATCACTGATATGATAGGTAAGATACTGTAAGATGCGTTTAAAGTTAAGGCACGAGATGTGCCTTTTAAAGATTATGTCAATTGCATTACATGAACATTATACCTATTGTCCTCGCAGCTATTG
This sequence comes from Ernsta delagoae, assembly GCA_018230765.1. Taxonomy (NCBI): domain Eukaryota; kingdom Metazoa; phylum Arthropoda; class Insecta; order Lepidoptera; family Hesperiidae; genus Ernsta; species Ernsta delagoae. The sequence goes on from DWBH01000999.1 coordinate 9,771, forward strand.
ATACGTAAGATGTTCAACTGCAAAGCTGTCAAAAATTGTATAAGTAGGTACCCAGTAAGAATTTATCATACCTTGTTTTGTAAATCGGATATTTTGTATCCACGATAGGGGATACAACAACTACTACTACAAATATCCAATACCCTAAAAGTAAGATCATAAATTCAATGACAAACTTCCACAGGTTTCCCAGACTATATTCTAAACAAAGATGATCTCGACAAGCAGTATGAAGAATTAGAGGTGAAGCCGAATGAGTATTTTGATAACAACATAGCATTTAACGTGTTCAGTCTCAAGAACGATCTAAAGAAACTTGACCAGCCAGTGAACAAGACTAAATGGGGTAAGTTTAGACTAATTTTGAAGACCGTTTAGATGACTCCATTGCATCTGATGAAAGAAACTGCCATGGGTTGGAAATTAGAAAAAATCCTTATACTTGCCTACTACTAACAACGATTAACCCTAGAGGTAATTTTGGCGGCGTATTTAATTGAAATCAATTAAAACCGAACCCGCCAAACCGTTCAATCAGTTGACTAAGTTGCAGTACAAGAAAAAAGTGAACAAAAATTGATAATAACAACAAACATTCCAGGCATGACACCATCAACAGTGAACGCTTACTACACTCCGACGAAGAATCAGATAGTGTTCCCTGCTGGGATTCTACAGCTACCTTTCTACGACGGTGATAGCCCTAAGAGCGTGAACTAGGGTGCTATGGGCGTCG
>DWBH01001000.1:0-10503 GCA_018230765.1 Ernsta delagoae
AGGTTTTCTAAGTATAGTTATTCTGAGATTCCATAATGTTTGGTCGAATCTAGCCTAAGTTACCTCGTAATGAGTGTTCTGAAAGCTGACAGGATTTAATTAAAGCGCGAGTATCGAAAACTTTGACATAAACTTTGTACCTGTCTCAACGTTATTCGATTTCTACGTGAGATTAGCAAATAAATGGATAGATATAGGTATAAACAAATATAGGGTTTAGTTTAATGCAACGATTTCAATACAGAGTACCTTATTAAATAACTGTTGAGTTACGATAAATAACGAAACGAACTCTTTTATGGGTAGTCTCATTGAGTTAATGCCCTCTCATGGAAAAATATAAAAAATAAAAAGCAGTGTCTTAGTTTTGTACAACAAACACGCCCACGAAAAACCACCATTGTCTTACTCAAATCAACCTAACATAATATTTGTATAGGCAAAAACACTTCACGAATCTCGTCATAACTCGGTTCTTTGGCCACTTATTAGGCGCCTGAAATAAATGTAGGTATTGGTTTGGTTCACATAGCACGTATTACCAAGACAGAAAAGTTATTTTAATAAAATACATTATTGTGCGTACAAAATATTAAAATTTATTAATTGGTAAATCATTTAAATTTTTCTTTATTTATTGTTAGATAAGAGTTTTGGAAATAATACTGACTGATTACTTTGTAAAGTCAAAAATAAAGTTATTCTAAGGCTTTTAAGTCAATGAAAAAAAATTTGCTAAATTGCACATCCGACATTATTAATTGCTGCAGTCGATATATTATCCATGGCCATTTTTCACGTAGGTACAAGGGACCTACCTATCTATTGTATATAATATGTATGTTTCCCTCAGGTCCTATTAGTTTTGGGTGGAATGATTAAGTAATATGTAATAGCTGTATTTAATTTAAATACTAATTACAGCAGTAATTTATAAAAAAAAATTCAAACGTCTCTCTTACTATAAAAGGCGTAATTACAATTAAAAAATTAATATGAACCTCGGTAATATGTTGTGGAACTTTTTTATACATGTGTAAAAACTAAAAACCCTTTTTTCTCAAATGGAAATCAGACGAGTAGAAAAGAGATGGATGTATTTAAGCCATCCCTTCTTCAGACCAACACTTCGAACCCCTCGTATAAGGGTCGCGAATTTTATCCCCGCGCCTGCGCGGATCAATAGCTTCCCCTTTATAATAATACAACTAACCAGTAACAAAAGTCGGTATTCGTTTAAAGCTAACTATCCATTGCTACACTGCATAGGTCGATGGGTGAAGCCTCACTCTACTGACTCGCAATGGACCTGGTACTATTTTCCTAAACACTGGTCACAAATTGTTTGGGAGGAAAGATGTAAGTGACCGCGCATGCGTACTACTACCCCGAATCAAAGGTTGAACAAGTGTAACCAAATACAGTAGCAAAGTGAGATTATTCATAGGAAAAATCGAAAAAATCTGCCAAAATGTGAGTTTTTTGTTTTGTTGAATGTGAATGCATGTAACTCATTATTTCATTTTTATTTGTTTGTACATAATTACTTTGTTTTATTTCTCTATACCTATAAATTTTACGAGTAGGTATAACGGTATCGCGTATTAGCGATCGAATTTAAAATGGGGTCGACTGCATTGTGAGATTGGTCTTAGATAAAAGCAAAATATATTAACTACAATCTTGTAATTATTAAACTGATATTCTGGCACCGTTTCTACCAGGATTTTTAACAATTTGCATAAAATAAAGAATTTATTATAACTTCCACCGATCAACATATGCATGTCGTGCAGAGAGGGTACCAGAATATGTTTGTACCAAAACTTTCCATGCATAGCCCAGTGTAGTGGGCATGGGTACTCGTTTATTAGACTTATCTACATCTCGCACGAATTTTCATACAAATTTCATACGAATTTTCATACAATTATGTATGAATTGTAATAAAACTTTCCAAAATAAAACTAACCTTAGCTGAAAAATAATAAACGATTGTTGTGTCAGTTTCTTTATTTACTTAGGTAGTTTTATGTAAGTAGAAACTTCAAAAATTTTTTTGAAAAAAAGAATTACTTCCTAACCTTAGCATTCTTTAGTCCGAGATGTATGAATGAACGAACCGATTCACGATGTACGAGTGTTGCGGAGATTATCTGATTACCCGTTTGTGAAAAACCACGCAGAATAGCAAAGCTTAGAACGGACTCAAAGTTTGCGCGAACTGCACCTAGTTACTATTTTAACATAATAGGTGTCTATTAGGTAACTTATTCCCGACGTTCGGTAGCAAGGATTATGGTGTCACTCTGTTGACAGGATGGCGTGCGGCGCTGACTGCCTGTCCTTAGGCCCGCCGCCCGACTCCATCTTGCACATGCCACCGCCCCCACTGCCGGCTTTCCTGGCCAGCGCCACCAACCTCACGCCACCCTGCCGCGCCTCCAAATGCCCCCCGCAGAACAACGAGGAGAACGCACTCTTCCCTGGCGTCGAATACCATGAACTCCCAAGACATGGTAAGATCATAACATTGGATGCAAACCACGATGATAATTCTTAATGAAAATTATGTTTGGATACGTAAATTATATCTGTCCGATTGATTTCAGAGCCAGCTACTAATGACGATACCTGGTTCCTCGTTCTCATCACTTGTTGCATCGCTGTCCTATGCATCGCTGCTCTTCTGGCCTTATTTTTGCTGAAGTGTAGAGAGTAAGTCAACGTTTAATGAAATTGACAGGTTTGTTTTATCCTGTAAGGTATAATGAACATGTTTTTCCATGACCAGGGCTCGCGGTGGATGCAAGAGCGGAACGGGGAAAGCGGGTGGCTCTAACGCGCTTTACGGGAGCGCTGCCCTCGATTCCCGAGTCTTGTGGGCGGCCCTCACTCCCAGGGGGACTCGACACTTCGTAGCCGACACGTACCCGCACGACGAGACCGAGGACCACCATTACGAATGCGTGGAACCGCCGCTCTATAAGCTAGGACCGCCCGAAGATCTCGGCATAACTCGCCACTACAACGTGGAGTACGAAGACCCGGCGCCGCTTATTGAGAGCTACTCCGACAGGACCGAAGAGTATTTCCGGAATGGAATGGAAACTCTGCGCCGAGGCACCCGGCCGTTAGTGTCCTCGCCGACCAGGATCGAAAGACCGAACTTGCCGCCACTGAATCTCCAGCCGCGAACGCTTCGTCGCGCGCCGCACTCAAGACGAGTGAGTGACGCGAACAACCCGGAGAAGTCAGCCATCTGAACCGAGAGTGGCGCGGTATTTTCCGTCGCCGATACCACTGATCCCGAGTACGAGTGGCAGGCCGTTGCTGACACCAACGTCGACCGTCTCGTTTGAGGACCATTGCAAAGCTCCCTTGTCCACTAAATCGATGATCCAACAAGCACCAGAGATAACACAAAGACTTTTGCCCAAAGTAGAACAGTGTTTTGTGTCTAGAATTACTCGCATATTGCACTAATCGTATCATAGACTAAACCTGCGGGGCTACTCCAGAAACTCAGGAGTTCAAAATCGAATCGAGCTTTGTCATTTAGTCATCTTTTATCTCACTCAGTTCTACGCTTTCAGCAGTAGACAGACGTACAAGTTGACACAAATTCCACACGATTTCAAACTCAAAAGTGTCGATAGTAGCCCCACTGTAGGTATCTAAGGTATTGACAAAATTTTAACTCTTAAACTTCTCAATGTATTTTAGAGTAGGCCACAATTGTACAGTCTAGTTAACATTTTGAAAGCATACATTAGCTATTGAAATTATTATTATTGTGAATTAAAACCAGACTACGTGTATTCGCAGGACAGCAATACTTGCGAGACAAAATTAGTCTCCTAATTAATTTGATTTGTATAAAGCAAATTATTTTCAAAAATTTTAACCTTTCTATTAATTAAGGAGGTAGGTACCTTTTTTAAATGAATATTAAGTTATATACTAGCCATGTCCTGGGTAAATTCTAATTAACATGAAAAGTACCTACTTAAAGGCAAAAATAAAGCACATCTTATTTAATCAAGATGTAAAAAAATATTATCAAGTTAAATATTTGATTTTTGAGCTAGTGAGCCTGCAGACACGTATCCGTACAAAATTATAAATCTAACTAATTTCTAAAACTATAATGAAACAAAAAAAAATCAAATTATCAACCTACTACCTACTAAAATAGTTTTTTACGTAACTCTTTACCTAAGAAGGTAGGTATACATAGGTACCTACCTACTCTTATTAATTTAGGAACTTAATTATAAATTAATTAAACCCTGTCACTTACTTTAATTGCGAGATACTTAAACCTAGTAAAAACTAGAGTCTTATGTTGTTAGGAATCACTATAATGTCAAAATTTATGACGGTCCTTTTTTGTTAGGTATGTAGGCTGTAGATAGGCAAAGATTTAAATTTAAATCGTTTAAATCTAATGAATATTTGTAAATAAGCTAATTTTATCGGCTTTGTGTACCTATTGTGCAATATTTTATAGATTGTAACTCTAAGTACCCTAATTGATGGAACGGAACGGTTAATCTGTTTCTTAAAACCGTTTACCTACATGAAACCTAGTCACCCTAGTCATTCTTTTTCTAGTCAGTTTAACATAATATATACATACATACATCACTTCCGAAGAGCCAGTAAAATAGAAAATCAGCCATTATACCAATTAATTGTAGTACGAGTAAGTTATTAATTAAATAGCACTAAAATTGTAGCTCCTGTATAACCGTGAATAGGTACCTAGATTTTATACTCGGTTTGATGTTGTTTTAAGTGTTGGTGTTGCTTTTTTATTATTTTTATAATTTTCTTGTAATTTTAATAATAATAATTAAGTGACTTCTAATAATAAAAATGATTGACGGAAAACGTGTTTTGTAACGTTTATAACTTTTTATTTTTAAAAGTGCGCATACTCCACACTCCATTATTCATGTAAACCCAGGTAAGTATTAGATCATACGTTAGTACCTTACCTATCTCTATAGTCTATTATGGTCTGTGATTAGATCCTACCTACACATTACCCATACTGCGGAATGTTGAATAAGTAGCAACACAACATGCTTTGTGCTTTGTAGCTATAATGTTTTTTTTTCAAACAATTTTGTTCAATAACTCTGTTGCTATTGATTGATATTACACATGAAATAATTCGATTTGGCATGGTCTGTGATCTGAACAAATCTATGGTACAGAAATTTATTTCTCTGTGGTGGATTAAATGTCAACGTCAATACTGTCAATGTCATGCTCGCATCATGTTGCTTATTGACATTTATTTATTTAATTTGTCGTTGTCTAAATGTCAAATGTCAAGCAAAAGCAAAGCGTAAATGAAGTAAACGAAACACCGCCGTTTTAAAGCAATTGATTTAATTAAACAATAAGCTATGAAATACAAAATCAGGGGGAAAATATAATTTAAGTTACATTATATGCAATATATCTGACGGACGATCCATTTAATTAGGAAAATGACGGAGGAGGTGATCAAACACTCAGTGCACACTCTAGTGTTCAGATCTCTGAAGAGATCTCACGATATGTTTCTTTCTAACCAAAGTCTCTTACCGCCCATAGATGAGAAAGCGTAAGTACCATTTATAAACTCTATTTTGTAATTTAATAATAATGGTATCCTGTAGTTTTATATTATCTCTTTGCATGGACTTCTAGGCAGCTCTAATCAGTTCTTACTGTAACTATGTTACAGTAAGAACTTGTCTCTACTATAGCATACTACATACTAAATACTATTATTTATATTGTAGTCCAGACTGGTATTTACTATAGTCTATAGAAATATTTATGTGAGTCTGTGGTCTGTAGTATCTGGTCAAACTAAGTATATACAAAGAGTACGGATAGCATTCAGGTTAATAGCAATCCACCCGCTATTATAAAATACTTTTTGACTACTACAGCTTTAAATCACTGCAATCAAAACCTGATATGAGAATAATCAAAGAAAACATATTTTTCAGTGAGAAAATACTAAAGTCAGTGAAAGCGAGAGACAGCTATGGGTTAGTGATGTCGGCCGTGCAGAGGGCTCAGGCTGTGAAGCAGCAGGAGGCTCAGAACAGACCTGATACACCACTAGACACAGGTACAGTAGAATTAATATTTAACTTAGATTTTAAATTTGCAATAATTAAGCTGACTCAGCGAATTCAGCACTGACTTTCTCTTGTATTGGAAATCAGTCACTTACTCTGTACAAATCACTTTTTCAATAGAAATAGCGGAGTCGGCGGCGCTAGCGTCGGACGGCGCGATGCTGCCGGTGGCGTCGCCCGCCCCCGCGCAGTCCGCGGCGCGCCGCCCGCCCGCCATGCCGCGGCCCCGCTGGCACGCGCCCTGGAAACTCTTCCGCGTCATCTCCGGACACCTTGGCTGGGTGCGCTGCGTCACCGTCGAGCCGGGGAACGAGTGGTTTGCTACTGGTACGTATAAGTATAAGGGGCCATCCGTAAAGTATGTCACACGAATTTCAAGGACCACCTTTGACAAAGAGACCCCCCCCCCCCTCTTAAAGTCAAAGGTGGTCCTTTGGGAGATCCCCTCCCTAATGTGACATCACAAATTTGCGATTTTACATCTATAAGTTTAAAATTAGAATTAGTTTTATTTCCATGTACACTACTTTTTGTTAAAATTTTTTAATGAATATTTCAAGTATTGTGATACAATTTATTAAATTTGAAATGTGATATCACAAAACTTAAAGGGTCCCCCTTGGATTGAAATGTGGTGTACATCTATATCCTTATTTTTCTTTATGTGCATTGCATTTTGGTTATAAAACGTTTCTTATTTGACATACGAATATTTTTAATTAACTATTGTATTTAAGGTGCTGCGGACAGGGTAATAAAAATTTGGGACTTGGCAAGTGGCAAGCTTAAAGTTTCACTCACAGGACACGTTAGTACAGTGAGAGGTAACTATTTTTTTCATAAATATTCTTGCACTACAGTTATTTTGAGTTTTGTTATTTTTAGTTCCCTTATTATTGAATGTGACAAGAGAATATTTCATATTTCAGGTCTAGAAGTGTCTTCAAGGCATCCATATTTGTTCAGCTGTGGGGAAGACAGACAAGTGAAGTGTTGGGATTTGGAGTATAACAAGGTAAATCATAAAGTTCTTATATTACTATTTATGTAACTAATTACAAAGACGACAGTTTGTGAGTGTGTGTGTATATTTGTAACGTTTTCACGTCTAATCGTCTGAATGGATTTGTATGAAATTTTAAGATTCAAAGTATTATTATATAAGAGATTTTTTATGCCGGTAAAATGCAATTCTTATAAACAAAGTGCGCTTTACGAACTAGTTACCACATAATAATCCTGCGGATCCTACACTACAGATCGCTATTTTACTTTTTTCTGTTCTCGCAGGTGATCCGTCACTACCACGGCCACTTATCTGCCGTGTACACACTCTCGCTGCACCCCACCATCGATGTACTGGTGACGGCGGGCCGCGACGCCACCGCGAGAGTGTGGGACATGCGGACCAAGGCTAACGTGCATACACTCACCGGACACACGGATACTATCGCCTCTCTCGCTTGCCAGTCTGCTGAGCCACAGGTAACTATAGATACAGTTTTGATTTGCAATTCAGATGGTGGAAAGAGAATGGGTAGTGCGACATTGTTTGTTCATAGATGACCAAGGTTTCTAGCTACCAATTCAGAGCGTAAGGGCGGCCTTCAAAAATATAAAATGAAAATACAACAGGTATCACTGTTCATTTTGGTAATTACAGAATGCAAATTACCTCTGTTATTATGCTATATGGACTTCTGGGAGTTTTATGTCTGACAAATCATATATTGAGCTGCTTATTTATTCATCTAGTCAACCTAATAGAACAGAAAAATACTAACCTAATACCCTAATGTATATAGACAATGTCGAATTGTCAATTCGACATTATTCATGTTTATAACACGAAAGTATTATTGTCATTGAACTTTCTTTTCGTCACAGATTATAACCGGTTCCCACGACTCGACGATCCGTCTGTGGGACCTCGCAGCAGGGAAGTCTATGTGCACTCTCACAAACCACAAGAAATCAGTCCGAGCCATCGTCATCCACCCCACACTGTACACGTTCGCGTCTGCCTCACCGGACAACATCAAACAGTGGAAGTGTCCAGAGGGCAAGTTCATACAGAACCTGTCTGGCCACAATGCTATAGTGAACTGCATGGCTGTCAACCCGGAGGGGGTATTGGTTAGTGGAGGCGACAATGGTACCATGTACTGCTGGGATTGGCGGACTGGATACAACTTCCAGAGGTTGCAGGTGAGATTTTGATTTTTATATTTAGTAGTATAATTCTTAAATATCGAATATTTTAAATACCTTACTAATAAAGTGTGAAAGCTTGTGTGTTATTTTCATAAACATAACCACAATGTGACGTGGGGATGGTTCTAAGGACCATTTTGAAGCTAATTTTTAGACATAAACGCTAATTTTAACTCAACCAACTAACTCCAATTCCAAAACACTAAATTTGATAATACAAATAAAGTTTTGTATACTTGATCAGTAGCGCCATGTGCTATATTACAAGTAGTTTGTCTGCAATTTGAAAACTTTCTTCTAACTTTAAATCAAAAAGTTTTAATTTATCTATATTACTGTATTCCCAACCCCCAGTCCGCGGTGCAACCAGGCTCCATGGACTCTGAAGCAGGCATCTTCGCGATGACATTCGACCAGTCGGGCTCCCGTCTGCTCACCACGGAAGCTGACAAGACCATCAAAATATACCGCGAAGACGATACCGCTACTGAGGAAACACATCCCATCAACTGGCGACCGGAGATACTCAAACGAAGGAAGTTTTAGGCCTAATTTTAGTGGAAATAAACTTTTGTATTTTATTGTATTGTTTGTTTAAATATCACTCTAACGCACATGGTTCAAGGCTTGAGGCCTTTCATACCATTCAATTGACAAGACTAATTATAAAAGTTAAACATGTGAAATAAAACAACATTTCTGTATAATTATGTAATTATATATTTTTGTATAAAAAAATTAAATATGACACATACATGATTTCACATACAAAATGCAAGTGGATAGTGGAATGCAAGAATACAATTTAGTCTAAACATAATCTGATAGTTTCAAATAAATGCAATACAAAAACATTAAAAACTAATTTCACAAGGAAAATTTAATCTGCGTTATAACAAAAAATATATGTATTGCTAAATTTTCTTTCGCATTCTACGACCACCCAACTTCAAATATTCATGACAATTTATTTAATGAGTTTGAGGCAAAATCTGAATTTCAAAAACTATAAAATTATAATCTTTGATTACTAAAGTATTATAGTATAAAAAACACTACTACATTATTAAATGTTCACATTCCTAAATTATAAAAAAATATAACTCTGCATTATTTCAGATACCACTAATTGCTACCTTAACGTATGTCATTGAGATGGATTTATTTTATATTAGAAAGTCGTTACACAAGTTTTTAACATGTATTAGTAAACGATTCCTGATAAAACTACAATATTTGTGTTGTTCTATACAATGCTACCACTCAAATCTATATCGTTAATTACATAACATACCAATAAAAATGCGAATAATATTAATTTTGTCACAATTAAAACAATATACATAATTTAAATAATACAGTTAGTTAGCAGTCTTTTAAATCCATGATTTAACAAGCGATACTAGAATATTAATTGAAAATGCGTTATCCTATAGAATACAAGCATACGGTGCAGTCCTTGCAGTTAATGTTGGTTCTTTATTAAATTTCGTCATCCAAATCGTATTGTTCTTCGGGGAAGTCGCCGACCGTTATGTATGCAGGCTTAACGAAACCCCCGTACTTCGGTGGGCAAGTGAAGTAGCGTTTGCCGTTTACTCTGCAAATATAAAACGTTTTTTTTTTATTCTAAGAATGCTGAAATAAAATTTCTGTTCTGTCTGGCTGTTTTTGACATAGTTTTTACGTGTGCCATGTTAATTAAGATTGAGTAGAATCTTGAGTGTACGTTTTAATTTATTTTCGATATCAAGACACATTTTAAACATGAGTTTCATCTATAAACGGCTTAGCGTGACGCGCGTAGTTTAATGTTAGTTATTTAACCGACTTAAAAAAACTGCACTATTGTAAAGTTTTATATTTTTTTTAGTTTATTTTATCTGATATACTTCTTATTGTTACATAAATTTCTTATTATTATTATGTATCACAGGGACTTGGTCCTTTGGCGTGTATGATGCTGAATCCAACAGGTAGAGGCCCTTTCTAGTATCATATACCTAATCTAAGTTGTGATAGTTGTGATAGCGTTCATTATAAAGTCAAAATAGCGTTAAATCACTGACGATGTAATAGTTTTATACCTACTTTGTAAACGGTTCGCTGTGGACTGATAGGGTGGTATGCGTTTAGCTGT
>DWBH01001001.1:0-10497 GCA_018230765.1 Ernsta delagoae
TTATGTAAACCTATATAATAATACATAATAATATTATTATGTACCTATATTAGGCTGGGACCTTAGGGTACATAGGGAGAAATCCTGAACTCTTATGACCCAACAGAGGCTAGTCTTGGGTCTCTAAAGAGACAACCACTGGAGTTATTTCCACCACGCTGCCCTACTATGGCGAATTTGTAGATACCTAAATTATGTGAATATGAATCTCTCTCCACGGATCCACTCTGTACCGATGGTGAAGGAACGAACTGGAATAAAGGTAACAGGAAGAGCCTCTGCCTCTACTATTTATTAACGCTAGGTAGTTTGCAGTAGATGAAATTAAGAGAATAGTAAAAAAATACTGTCCGCGATGTTTCATTGAATAGGTATTATGTCATTTTATTTGACAGTCAGGCTAAAAGGGAGCCAAATTCTTGACATCCTACATCTATGGTCAAATTCACATATTTTGTGTCAAAAGTCGAAAGTCGGAGAAATTGGTATTTGATGACATGCTCTGCATCTATGGGGATATTTGTTTTGTTTTTGTGATATAAATAAAAATAAAATCTTCATATAATGGCGGAAGAAAAAGGCGAAGGACCTGAAGATGTGGATACAATTGGCGTTAGTAGATACCTACATATATTATTACATACTTACTTAAAGTGTAAATTATAGGTTTTGATGGCTCACATTTAATAAGAGGGTAGAGTCATCTTACCTGCTTCGTAGTGGGCTCGCGCCTGTACAAATTCAAAAGCAATAAAGCACGAGTGAACTCAACAGATCTACGTAGGCGGTCGGAATCACGAAGGTGAACGCCATGGCGAAGGCTGGGCTGTTCTGCCTAATGGAGACTTTTATCAGGGCTGCTATTGTCGTGGCATGCGAAATGGGAAAGGCTTATATGTATTCAAGAACGGTGCTCGTTATGAAGGTAAGAAATAGGGTACAGGTCTACCTACCTGTAAATAGGTTTAGGTATAACCATTTTTAAGCTCTTATAACACTACAAAATACCATTTTAGACATTTACTATAATTAAATATATCTACCTAGCTTTACCTATAATTTTTGCAAACTGAATTTTTAATGATTACTAACTTCTTACTAGGAGAATGGCGTAAGGCAATGAAGTACGGAACCGGCCAGATGATATATCCAGATGGGTCGCGGTACGAAGGTGACTGGCGTTACGACCTGAAACAAGGTTTCGGCGCTTTCTACTACCCAAACGGGGACATCTACGAAGGAGCATGGTTCAAGGGCAAACGACACGGCCTCGGCACCTACTTCTTTGCCGAATACCAAGTGAAGTTTATGGGCACTTGGGTCGAAGGTATAATCGACGGTCCAGGCCAAGTAATCTACCCTCGCGTGCGGTATCATGGTGTCTGGACGCGAGGCTTGCCGAAGGGCCCCGGGTGTTTCGTGTTCGACACGAATTGCATGCAGCACGGGTTCTACTTGCTGGTGAAGGATCCAGCTCTCGAAGAGTACGGCGAAGGTGAGGAAGAGAAGCCGGAGAAAGACGTTAAAGAAGAACGACTAGAAGAGGAGGAAGTAGAAATTGATGAAACTATAGGTGGGTAATTAATTAATTATTGTTACTTAGATTTGTATCAAACTAGCTAACCCGGTGAATATAACGGGTTTAGGGATTTAACATAGGTAAATGTAACAATATCCTTATATAGGTACCTACCTAAGTAACTAAAATTGCTATTCTATTCCAACAAACAGGTGAAACAGGTCCACTACATAGGTACTGTATAAGTACCTACTAAATAATATGTAGGTACCTAATACCTACCTAAAGTCTCGCTGGCCGTTGCCTAGACAAAGTAAAACCTAGTTAATGGTTGAGAGATTTTGCAGGACGAACATTGCGAAGTCTTTGTTCATTTGTAACAAGAAAATTGCCTACACCATTGTTTTTGATGTGAGGCAATTTTCTGGGTAGGAACTTTCTTAATATTATGACCAACAACGACGCAATTTACCTTAGACTTAGGTACCCATAATATACTTACCTATGGAAGTTACATTAGGATAGCCGGATGGCACTTTTATTTGTCTAGAGAAACTGGAGCTAAAATTCTATTTAGTAGCTACTTAAGTACCTACCTTTAAATGATAAGATCTTTGCAGGTTAAATTTGCTGTGCGCAACCTCACAGCAGGAAATATAATACGAGTACCTATCTATCTGTCCAGGGGACTGGTCATTAATCAAATTCTATTAATTACCTACCTGTACCTACCTACTAAAGATAAGATGTTCTTCAGTCCGTATTACCCCGAAGCACGCTTCCACACACAGTCCTCCACCTTCCGCAGCCAGCCGCCTCTAAAGAGTAGGATTTTTGCAGGTAAAGTTGCCGTGTGGCGAGCTCGCAACGTCACAGCATACATGGCAGAGTTCTTGCCCCCCGAACCCGTTCCCCTGCCAGTCCACGACTCCCTGCCTTCACTGACTGATGAGAGCATCGAGACCGACATTCTGCACTTCGAACCCCCCTCAGTATCCGTGGAATACGAGGGAGTGGACGACAACGATTCCTGGCTGTTCCACCGGCAGAAGTTCTTAGAGGAAACTGAGCAGAAGGAATGAATTTTCTTTGTTTCCAAGCGTAGATGTAAATTCGTAATAAAAAAATTCTGAAAAAAATAGCTGTTTTTTATCGTTTTCAAAAAAGAGATCTACTATGTATATCCTGTATTTTGTTTTGTAAGTACGCAGATAATTTCATTTGTAAATAGCTTTTTGCTTTTTTGATAAATCTATATTGTCTGTTGTTGTCATGCTGAATTACTCGAATTGTTAATTTACACTTTCACTTATAGCAAGTTAGGTTTTGATTTGTTTGAGCTTGTATATCAGTTAAGGCATAAAAGGATTAGAAATGAAAAATAGTTTGTGTATCCTAATATTTAATTAAAAACCACAATATAATTTACGGATTTACTTTTCAGTAACATCATCATTTCTTACTAATTTACACTTTATTTATATCAAAATAAAATATTTTTGGTTCAAAGACAAAAACAGTATGGTTAGGTTAGGTTAGCATGATGTCTCAAACATTATGCAGGTTTTTTATTTTCTTTTATTACATTGAGTTTGTTTAATAAGTCAAAAATAAAAAAAGTGATACCTTTTCTCTGGTATAATATTAAAATTACAGCATAAAGAAACAAAAAGTTTGAAACTCCATTCATATGCTTTTAATATTTGTCAAATGCTTCATCACTTTAACAAAACTGATACAGGTATTTCAGATTAAAATTAATAATACCTAACTGTTACACTATACCTACCTTATGTTAAAATGGTAGAAAACTAAACATTCTTTATTATACTATTTCAACTAAATGTAACCTATGTTTGGGTATTTTGAGGTGCGTTATTATTTGACCCTGCATTATTATTTTCATAATTGTTTTTGTTTTTCACTAAGTATGCTGCAAGGTAGTTTATTGGATCAGGGGGTCGTTCCTTGGCCAGCGCTGAGAGTCCCTGTAAGAGTATGGGGACTACAGTCTGATCGAGGTACTGGCGAGTGGGCAGAGCATTCAGGTCGATTCGTGACTTTCTGTTGGCATTGGTTTCATTTTCCTTCTCCATTGATATTATTTTCTGGAAAGAATACATAAGATTCTTATGTGTCTTCTAATGTGAAGAACGAATGTGAAGAACTGTAAGTAGCACCTAGTTTTGGCAAGTAATTGAATATTATTCAACAGAAGTCCACTGATGTGAGTGACTGCAAGAGTTGAATGATTTTGGAGACAACTGATAACTTTATAAGAGAGTAATGAGAAATTATAGGGCATATTACAATATTATTACGATCTCGCACTGTTTAAAAACTGCTATGATAAACCTTGGTACCTATTTATAGTCTACATAGCTTGCTATTTAGCAGCATTTGTTTGTCGCCAATTACACAGTGAGTTAGACGGTTAAAGAAAATGGAATAACAGAAGCCATGTTTATCAATCTGCTATTTTGTAGTTCAAACAACTAACCTTTACTGATTCGGGAATTTTGGACGGCGGTCGCTCTTCCCTGTTATACACTTGGTTTCCTTGCAGAGAGCTTTCTGACATCGGTTGGAGTGTTACTTGTGGTATACAAAGTATGAAAATATTAAACTGCTGTTTAAATTAAAAATGTAAATTAATTAAAAACGAGTCGTATCGTACGTATATTAGCGTTGTTGCTTGCTTTGCTTGTTGATGTTGACTTGTTGCCAATGCCAATTTGAAAATTTTGAAATTGAATCGAAATGTCAATGTCAAATATAATTTTGAAATGACAATGGCAATTGTCAATTTATACTGTCGAGATAAAAATCCAAATGACAGAAACGTCAATGTCACTGTCTAATTTTAAAAAAATGTTTATCAATGTTGCCTGCCTAAAAATATAATAAAAGTAAAATATTGAAGAAGACAGATTAAAAATCAATATAGAATAAAGTGTTACAGACAAAGAAAAAATCTAGAACAAATTAATGGACTAGCTAGCTATGGTAAGGGCCTTGCCTTATAGCTGCATTAGTAACAGTAGAGTGTAGCATAACTTTATTTCTTGTAAAATTTTAGTTATTTTATTTGACAACCTTAAGCAACAATATTATTAAATATCTGCTTGACGCTTACTTTTGTGACAAGTGTTTTAGGTATTATTGATCATTGGCACATACTACTTAGATAAACTATAGGCAAGGTAAGGCTGATAGTGATAAGGTAGATGCATCACTGTCCAATATTTACAAAAAGGCAAGAACAAAATGAGTAAAATAAACAATCTTTTCTTATGATTTATTGAAAAAACTTATTAAACTAGGTACAAACTAAACATAAATATTTTTACAGTTCACACAATTTATACGCAACACGTATTAATATCTCATTATTGGAGTTGGGTAGGTTCAAAGGTAAATTAGGGTAAAATAAAGTTTTTGTGAGATCCAAACATATTTTTTTTTTAACAAAAAAATCTCGATAAACTCGGATAACCTTTTGTGAAAAGCTTCCCCAAGCCAGTGCTTATATATGCTGGAATAAATAAGTAAAAATGTTACTTCGCAGCCCGTGTCTACTTGTCTTTTTTACTTGTAGCTAGATAGATAGCTACCTATTGGTATAACTCATGTCAAATAATAAACTGATTATAGATATTGTCCATTGGGTCGGTAGGTAGTAAGAAAGTAGGTATGAGTTAGTTAATAGGTGAACCTTTTAACCTCTTGCACGCACCACGGATATTGTTGCCAGTATTATTACACAATGTATGTTATTGTAGGTATTTGAACAAAAGGAGTCCGTCTACTACACCGTTATATACTATGACCGTGCTAAGGTCTTTTCAGTCACACTCACAGAATAGAATAGACCATAATATCAATAGACCAGACCCACTAGATCATTGTCGCCATCGCGTGTCATGCACAGAGCTTAGAGGAATACTTCCCGATGCCAAAACGACGTGCATGTTACGGTTTAGTTGGTAGACTCCTTATAATTAAACCACTGGCTTTCGAGGTATACTTAGCTAGTACATAATCAGGTACAAAAAGGCTATTGAAACACTATTATTAAGTTACAATGACGCGTTTATTTGTATTGGTACTAAGTCTAAGTTCTTAAGTAATGCGGGGGCGGAGGCGGGGGCGGCGCGGGGCGGAGTCTCGGCGCCCGCTCGAGCTGACGCCGCCACGACGCCATCGCCTCGCTGAGCGTCCACAGCTCGGAGAGCAGAGACAGGTCCAGCTGACGGAGGCTCGCCTGGAATCAGACATTCAATTATTGAGCATTTCTTAAACAGTAAACACGTAGTTACCTTATTAGTTATTTTTAAAACGCAACACCAATATTTATAAGCTGTAGTCAGAAAATCCTCCAACATTATCAAACGAGTCAACTAATGTCTTTTTGGGGTTACATGGGTTTAGGTAAAACTAGGATATACCTCTATAGATTACATTTCACTACGTAAACAGAATCTAGAAGTAATCTAAGAAAGTAATATTACCTACCTACCAGGTTGATTGCGCAAAAATGAATGCAATTTTTCATAATTATTGTTGGTAAATATTTCAATAGTTTCGAATACAAATTCAATACTATTTAAGAAAGTACCTATCGTCCGGTGCGTTTATTTGCCATACAAACTTACTTTCGTTTTCAGTCAAGTTAAGATAACATCGAGGCATTAAATATTACTTGCATTAATATAATATTATAAGTTCAGTTGCGCAATAGCCGATTACGTTGTTATGAATTTTTGTTGTCAAATTACTTTTCTTCTTATGAAAGTAATCGAACGGGAATGTAAACAAGTATTTTTTACCGAGGAACCAGTTGGTTCTGTTAGTTGTGTTTCGTTATCATAATTATTATCATATCAAATATTAACATTATCAAGATATTAAAATAAAAAACGGACCTATACTGACACCTACAGTTACACCCACACATATTGCTGCGTGTTGCATAAACTGTCACGATAGCAATATAAAAGTAATATACGATTTTAAGGGATAGTTTAAGTGAGACATTTAAATAGAGCCTATTTAACAATCTTTAAATAAGGTTCTGATGTTCCATTCCAAGTATCTAAGCTACTTATTTGTTGGTCATAGTGACATTTTCTCAAAACTACACAAAATACCAACTTAATCTTCGAATAGCTTACTTGTGGGACATACATGAAGGTCGAGTATTTAGGGCCTAAATGTAATGAAGCGCGTACACAATAAACCCCGATGATATTTATTGTAAGTCGCAAACGGTCCCCAAATAATCCGTCTAGGTAGGGAAAATTATATCTAGAAACGATCATTTATCTATCAATAATAATATTATGTTTCACCAATATTGGGGCACATGATATTCGAAAAGCAATAAAGTTCCACTGAATTATTTGTTCGAACACCTAGCTAATATTCCCTGACAATAATAATAGGTAATCAAACGTGACGACTACAGAACAGAAGCACTCTTCAAATCAGCTGACAGTGAAACAACGTCAATCCGCGTCCGACGTTTTCCAGCAAAAAACTCATAAGTATAGGTATTACACGATCACAGATCACACACGAATCAGATTACATTTTCCACATACCGGGAGAGATTAGGAGGAAAAGAGGGAAAGTGAGCCACTGCGTTCTGCGTGCCGCACGATTGGACGGACGTGCATAGATGTTAGCAAACAAAACGAGAAACAAGATCATTTCTTTGCTCAAGTATAGGTTGACATTACAAAACAAATTATATTGCACATAATAGATAATATTGGAATCATCATAGTATTTTGTCACCGGCTTACTGCTACAGGGGATCACGAAAAAAGTCGGCAGAAAAAGCTCTTAAAGAGCAGTATTTAGTGCGTCTACTGTAGGTAATAGTGTAGGTAGCTCCTAGGCATTGTTAAATAAGAAGAACGACAAATGTACCTATTCGCTCTTAGATTGTATACTGTATACTATTTCAACGAGTACAATGATTGATTAGCAATTTCGTACGCTTATTAATAAGAATGATTGAAGAAAAAAAGTTTACATGTTATCCTAACGTCAAAAGAGAACATTTTTATTAACTATCCATGTCCACAGACTACGGTGCACATTAAAACCGAATATCGGCCGTGATTATTTATCTGTGCCAATTCGAATAACTTCTTTTCAGGCCAAGTGCGGTGTTGTGCAAACCTATGGACCAGTACTAATCTCGGCATTGATGTCAAGGGGCACCCAGCCGATTGCACATAGCATCTTGGTATGTTTTGGCGAACATACTCTTAGAATGCGAGACTGCTTCAACGCAATTTACCTCTTCTTCCATGTTTAGTCATATTATTACATCTTCAGTATTCTTTGACGATTAATGTTTAATTCATTGTCTGCCAAAAGCGTACAGAAAATACAAATAATGGGTAATTTTTTTTTCACACAAATGTTGTAGCTCATATCTGACGCCCTAGTGCCTCGTCTTCTTTCAATCTCTATGACAATGTCACCAAACACTCTCGCCACGTTACGATTCAGGGCTAGGTGAAGGCGACAGGGCTAATTTACTCCGCCTCTAACTGGTCCGTGGCCAAAAACTATTTCTTGCTTTTTGACTAAACAAATAAACCAATAGTCTCTGGGCAGAATCTGAGTAACATGTCAAGGCCGTGGGAATGAAAATAATTTGATCTGTTTCCATTATTCCGTTCCGATGATCTAAGATCGAAAGAATTCTATATAGCTTTTGCATTCTATGAAATTCGGAAAATGATAATGAATGGTAGTATTAGACTTTTTATATTGCATTAAAAATTAAAATAATGAGTACATAACGGCCTTTATTAGGACATGTCGTTAGAAGAAGTTGTGTGAAAGATTTTTCATATATATCAGAGAAGTAAAATTCTAGAGATGATGTCAGCTAGATGTTACATACAAATTTTATTATTTCTGGTCATTTCTTAATATTTTCGAGAATACTTTATAGGTACGCTGTTTTGAGCTAGCTCTACATACCTACTTTGCGTGTTATTTGGGCATAAGGGTGCATTGCAGTAGGACAATTTCCCCTAAAATACACCACTTAAAAGTCGCCACCGACAGAAATAATTAACTATGTTTCTTTACGTGTCTAGTGGTCATTGTTACAACACCCGACGCAGTTCGTTGGTACAACAAAGCACATTATTATAAGGCATTGAGTTTGTCCTGGCTGCAGGTGTTGGACTTGAGTTAACATTAACACTTTAAACAAAGTTATATTTACAAAATATTTAAAATATCGTTTGATACACTATACACGTATTTATAGCACCAACCTTGTAAATGAATTTAAATCATTTTAATATGATGCTATTAATGACGTAACTTAGTTAGTGAATGCTCTTTATAACCAAGATTTAATAAAAAATAATTTTAAAATAAATAAAAAATGGCGGAAAAATATTATAAAAATAATTAAATTAAGTTAATTAACTTGATCTTTTGGGATCTGATTTTGCTGCTTTAAAATTTACATTTCATTATTTATCTAATAAGTATCTACCATTCAATAACTGAAAAGTGCTATTTTTTGCTGGAACTAAACATTACAAGAAGAAAAAAAAGCAAGAAAGAAACAAACAAAGTAAGAAATAAAGAATGCCTTTGACAACTCTACTACTCGTAGCAATATTCAGTTTAATTGGATTAGAAGTGCCCGCACCCCAGAACCCTCGTAGAGGCTGAACGGCCAATATTCAATGAGTTATTCAATTATCTCCAAGTCGTTAGAAGGATAAATAAATGCCTGTATGAGTCTATATTAGGAATTAGGAGCACATTTTGTTCCGTTCAAATTGAATTTCTTGGAAATGTTCCTTTCTGTTGAACAAATTCAATATGAAACGAACAAAATAGAATAGAGAAATTGCGAATATTGTAATATGTTGTTAAAGAGATTTACATATTTTTACTACTTATTCGATATACGTAGGTACCTACGTACTTATAACTGAAACACCTACCAAATCACGAACAAAACCGAAGAGCAGCTATAGAAAAGAATTCTTACGAATCTTTTGCCTTTATTCTTTTAAACAAGATTATGAATAAACGTTTACTTTATTAAGATACAACCATAGAATCAAATACGGTCACGACTCTCACAGACAATAATTAGACATGTTGTAAAACTTTGTTATTCCTTGAGTGGATGAAAAATTCCTAACAGTTCGTTATCATTACCGAACACCTAAGTAAACAGTGGACATGTGTGCCACGGTGCCCACAGAGCAATCAAAGGATATTATTATCACCAAAAGCGTTTAGCGTTCCCTGTTCTTGTGTTATTGTTGTTATGTTAGAGCAATGTTATGTTAGTTCAAAGGAAACTCCGGTTACGTATAACGACGTCCGCTCTGCACTGCTACATCTAAATCCGTCTGTTCTGGGGCCTTACCATCACCTCTACATCAAATAAAATCAGTATTATTTCGATCTTCTTAAGTTTCGTACTTACACTTAAAATAACTTCATTCTTTTCGTCGCAAGACAGGAATAAAATAATATTACCTTACGGACCTTATGGTACAATACAAATTACCTAAAATAAAGTTATTTTAGTATTGAAACGAAACGTCACTAAACTATGATAGTTTTTAACAGTTGGTGGTAACTGGTAACTCTCCTGGTACTAGCTAGATACGAGAAGAAAGGCCTGCTAAGAATTGTTTGCAATTTATTATGTTGCTAATACTGCGAAAGTCGAAACTGATATTTTCGCAGTATTGATACTAAGTTTGTATGTATTTAGGTTGCATTAATTTCTATGAAAAAGTGTTCTGAAATTACGAAATGAATATGGCTACAATTTAGGTCTTTTTTATTCATAGTGGTCTAACTTAAACTAACATAATTTTGGATCGAATTACTTCTACTGGGGTGTCCCAGAAGTAAAGAGACAAAATGAACTTCAAAATATTTGATTAAAAATAATCTTATGTTATATC
>DWBH01001002.1:0-10492 GCA_018230765.1 Ernsta delagoae
AGCAAGTGGAAAGAGATAGTCTCTGCCTACTCCGTTGGGAACGAGGCGTGACAATATGTATGTATGTATGTATAATATTTTATTTTATATTTAAATGGTTATTGCAAAGCAAGATTCTTATAAGCGAATTTATCGTCCTTGTTCAGTTAATAACAAGGTTTAGTTAATACTTTTATGATTAGATACATACATACTCATATAAATCTATTTATAAGTACCTAAATTATATAGGTAGTACTTTAATAAAGTTGATAATATCATTATTATTGCTTTTCAGTCTTGATGAATTTCGTTACACGTGACATGCAGTTATATGTAATAATACTATTATGATTACCTTTTATCTATGGATATCCAAATTTTATTACTTTTTGATAGCTGGTTGATTGTGATCGGATTAGATATGCAATGTTAGTTTTGGAAGATGGCAGAGTCTTTTCAAAAATGTTAATCCGAACCATGTAGTAGTTATGATGTACTTACACGCTCGTTTATTAATTCTGTCATCTGTGATCATTTCCTAACAGATATTCGATAGAAAGAAAGAGAGATACTCTCTTCCGTGGTAAATCATATACGACCATAACCTACTCACTACAGTCGCTATGGCATCGGCTTTCGTCGGCCACAGACAGTTCGAAAAAATCATTATAACACTATGCAGTGGGCTGTTTAGAAACAACAGTATCATCAGGCTCTTGAGGAACAAAATTAATGACGTCACAGTCACACGGGTCGGCCATTAGTCAGTCGTTCGTTCTGTCGATTTAATCAATCAAACGCTGGTTGTTGGATCCTCAAACGATTTTGTAATCCTAACTGGTTTTCGTTTGTTGATACCCCTCTTTGTACTGAATCCGGTGGTCCACTCTTAAACTCCACGATATAATTTTTAAATAAGTCCGTGAGAAATATAGTTGCTATTCGAAATTACCGTTATTGAGAATTTCAAAATAAGATATCAGAATAAGAATTTAATATTATTTTAGGGTATACAAAAGGTTACCATTATAGAAAAAGTGAAGACTGTTCTTGATAACATAGAAAAGTAAAAACAAAATGTAAAGGCGAACTACAGTAAAATAATACTAAACTATTAAACCGGAAAAAAATCACCATCTTTATATATATAACACAATATTATTTTTATATTTTAAGTATATAGCAACCTATACAAACAGGCGTGCTACAAATGCGTGCGACCTTTAAACAAGATTATGAAAATTACAGAGCAGTAAATTCAATCTTATCATTTCAATTGGTTTGATCTATTGTACTCGTCAGATAAAGAGTTTCAGTGGCAGAGTGGATAGCAAAAAGCAAGCATGCTGCTTCTATATTTAGCTTTTTTAACTGTGATTAGTGCTCAAGAACCTAACAGCACGTACGAATTAAATATTTTACACTACAATGACTTTCACGCGAGGTGAGTGGACATTAACCTTTTGCAAGATTTTAAAATCAATAACATCAAGGCTATTTGTGTGTTAAAAGAAAAAACTGAGATATAGTTGTAATGACAATTATACATACTTATATTTTGATACACTTGATATTATTGTAACAAAGTGCAGCTTAAGGAAAAGTTCAAACATTTTTCAAAAGTTCACTCTTGTCATAATCTTTAGAGGCTCTACAGGACAGGCCATAAGGTGATCGTCCCAATTGGTCGCCGAAGTCATGATTGATTCATACTGTTCGCTTATTGAATTGACGTGACGAAATTATTTTAATACTGATTGGTAAATGACAAATATTCCTTCTTATCCCATCTTTCACAATTCCCTGCCGTGCACATCCAAAATACAACTTGTCATAGGACTTCCTTCGTGACAACGACGCTGCAACAACGGAATGGAAAGAGACAACAATATATACACTTGTCTCGCTTTTCCAAGAGGCTCCCTCCTTTGTCCTTTGACCTATCAAGTTACTTCCACTTTCAAGGTTCGTGGAAACCAGCCCAGCGGGAACAATTTGTAACCCAGAAGCAGCGCCCTGCATTGGAGGTTTTGCACGTTTAGCAACAGTGGTACGAGAAGGCCTAGCAAGGGAACCAGAATCGCTGCTGCTAAATGCTGGCGACAGCTTCCAGGGCACAATCTGGTACAATCTACTGCGGTGGAACGTGACGCAGGACTTCATGAATATGATACCTCATGATGCACATGTAAGCATTTCGTTTCCAATGATATAGTTATAGAGATCATTGACATACTTTTTGAATCTGATTCCGAAACATGTTTTCTATATGACATTATGAAAATATTTTTTCTATATGATCCTTTTAATATTAGAAAGTGCTATTTATTTATTTATGTATTGTACAAAATTATTTGTATAAAATTAGTGATTTTCCAATATTAGTGATTTGGGAAATTTAGATTTAGTTGATCTGTGATCCAAAGTAGTGCGAAGCGATAACAGGTTGATGATTATGACGATAATTATGATAATGATTATCACGCATCCGTACTTCGCCATATTATTTTGTTTTGTTGTTGTTTTTAGGTACTAGGAAATCATGAATTTGACAACGGCATAGAAGGTGTCGTGCCATATCTTGAGCACTTAGAGGCACCAGTAGTTACAGCTAACATAATCGATGATGAGGAACCAACAATGCAAGGTCTTTATAACGCAAGCATAGTCGTAGAGAAAGGTGGCCGCAAAATTGGTATCATTGGCGTTATTCTGTCTGCTACTAACGTAAGTGTAATTATATATGGTATAGATTCAGTGTCGCATAGCAAGTCATAACGCATTCATGTGAGGGTATTAATATTAGAATTAACAATCACTTTATAACTTCAAGCAACAAGAGTCATAGCACAAATAGTTATATCACGGATACTTGAAGTAAAATTAAAGACAGAAACCTGAAAAATAAATATTTGTTATTATGTCATACTTGCATACTTGCATTTTTATAATCTTTAGGTGTTAGCCTCCACTGGCAGACTAAAATTCACAGACGAAATAGAAACAGTCAAAAGGGAAGCGGAAAAGCTCAATGCACAAGGAATTGATATCATTGTGGTTCTTTCTCATTGTGGCCTTGATTTAGATACGTAAGTATGCATTAAACGTGAACAAATACTGCTTCTAGAGTTTTAAATCCATGTTTATATTAAAAAAAATGTAAAATAAAATCGTCTAGTCTTAACACCCAATGATCAAGAAAATTTAAAATTTTGGGTCCGTAATTCAATATTTAGTTCAATGACAAAAATTAAAAGAACATAAAACAAACTTTTATCATTCACGCTTATGAAACGTTCTTGACTTTATTTCCAGGGAAATAGCTGTTCACGGAGGTCCATACATCGACATTATCGTCGGAGGACACAGTCACACTTTGTTATACAATGATGAGCCACCCGCCGGATCTGGGTTTTCTCCTCGAGGACCATATCCAGTAGTAGTAGAACAAGCAACAAGAAAGGTACGAAGTCGTCCAGAAAATGGAAGAAAAATATTTGCTTGCATTGCTCTATAAAAAGACTAAAATCCGCATCTTGAAATCTCAATTTCCTTAGAGCTTCTTATTCACACAGAACCCATTACAAAAAAGTTCCAGTTTACTATTTACCATCAAGTATTCCAAAATATAATATTCTGCTATATTTATAGAGTTAAGTTTTATATTTTTTATTTATAAAAAGATCCTTTTAGGTTTTAATTGTGCAAGCGGCAGCGCACACGCAATTTTTAGGCGAGATCAAACTACATTTCGACAATGCAGGGAATCTCTTGAGATGGGAAGGCAACCCTCATTTCATTGGCAATGAGGTCGTGCAAGGTACTTCTTTTACTCTCTGTGTATTTCAATTTATCTAGTTACGTTACAGCATAAAGATTAATGTTGATCATTAGATATAATAGTTGCAGTACATTCTTCAAACCTTCAAAGAACACCACGCAGATCACTATCTTATCAAGCATACTGATCAAAACCCAATATGTGACCTTTTCTACTTTGCAGCTCCAGATGTCTTAGAAAGAATCAACTACTACTTACCACAGATCGAAGAAAGAGCTAATATGGAAGTTGGCTCGTCCATGGTGCATATGTCTTCAAATTGCGCGTGCAACGAATGCAATTTAGGAAGCTTTATCTGCGATGCATTTATGAATTCAGTGAGTAATTTTTCTTATGTTCGTAACATTTTGTGTGCTTAAAAATCTTCATTCATCATCGATATTTCAGCTGATGGATAGAGCTGAAGGCAATAATTGGCACTTTGCACATTTCTGCATCATTAACCAGGGTGGAATACGCGTTGATATAGAGCCAGGAGGTAAATAAATTTAATCTTTTAATTTATTCGTGATATAGTTATCTTAGTTATATACATAATGCTGTACAACCAGCAGAATTCATGCATATAAGTAACAATGAAAGCTATGGAGTGTAAGATGAAATTTTATAATAATACATTCTTGCAAAAAACACTCTGGAAGGGGTAAAATGATGCAAATATATCAATCGATATCAAGATCTGTTTATAATTTTTAATAATGCATTTCTATTTCCAGTCATAACCTTCGAATCAGTATTGCTATCTACACCTTTTGAGAATAACGTGGAAGTTTTTGAATTAAGGGGAGACCACATTATGGAAATGTTGGAATTCTCTGTGGCAAATGATTGGTATCCAGGCGCGAGGATGCTTCAAGTATCTGGTAATTATTTCTTATTTATGATTTTTGCACATATTTTAAAGTAGGTGTAGATTTAAAATACTAATACAAAATACTAAAACGCAACAAGAGTAAAGAACTGGTTTCATTAACAGTTATATTTACATAGTAATCAATTGTTTTTTCTTTATCAGTATCACTGTACTTGTTATAATAATAGTAATAATAATTGGACCTACGATCTTCTTCTATACCTATATAATAATATTAGGTATTGTAACATTCTATGCAGGTCACCAAACTTTTAATGATCGCTAACGTACAAAAGATAGTACTGTTCTTTAGGTCGTCGTACCTTCTATATTTTAATATTTAATAGCAACCAAATTTTCATTATAACCAAAACAAAGTGCTTAAAAGATCTATTAAAAAGTTGTTTAGGTAGGTATTGCCGTTGTACACAGCCAAAGTTAGATGAAATTCCAAAACAATCTCCTAAATTTTATAGTTTAAAAATTTAATAAGATGATAATTATAAAAAACGTGTTTCAACTTTACACAATTCGCATTATCGTTCTTTTAAACTAAGTTTACTTATAAACTTTACTTCTACATTTTCGCTAAAAAATTCTCAAAGAAAATCGTACGAGTATCTTTTAGAGAATTAATTTATTTTTATCTGCAAAAGATTCCATAACTTTAGTGGTTTATTGTAATCGAATATTCTAACAAATGCCAACTAAATTGCATATTTCCAACCGTTTCAGTGTCCGTTGGATACCTACCTATGTTTACTAACTTTTCCTGATGCAATTTTCCTACAGATTATCGTAGATACTTAAAGATAAATTAGTCTTTATGTGTCAACACATCTATAGATATTATTTCCTTTCAGTCACCGTTTCAAGTAATTTTTTTTAAATGCTGACACGATGAATCATAATATTACAATAGCATTTTTTCTTACCTTACGTCAAAAATCTTCCCTTGTTCAAAGAATAAAATGGTGATGGTGATGATGACAGTGATGATGATGATGATGATATTGATGATGAAATTTTTTAGGATTACGACCCATTTTCGACGGTTCGAAACCACGGCTTGAGCGCGTGATGAACGTAACCGTCCGATGTATTGAGTGTGACGTACCAAGATACGAACCGTTGCAACTAGACAAATACTATCGGATCGTGTCTCAAAGCTTCCTTGGGACTGGCGGTGATGGTTTTGCTGTGAGTGTACTTTTTTGCTTCTTATTTTTAACTGACTTCAAATATAGAAGTTACTCAATAACGCCTGTTATATATTTTAAACTTAAATTTCTTGAGTTAATGTTGATATTTAAATACATATCATTAAAGTCTTAGGATACATTTTTTGATCCAAATTTGATTTAAAACAATAAGAAAAAATACGAACGACAAAAAGCAGCGAATAATCAGAGTCAATCTTAGTGAAGTAGTAGAACTATGTAATAGCTTAATTGGCTTATTGTTTGTGGAACAGTAGAAACAGTTTCCTTTCGTTTTGTCCTTCACTGTGCAGCGGCAAATTTTTGTTGTGATAACAATATGACATTCGTCATAAAAAAATTATAATGTCAGCTAAAATTATACCTTAAATTGTACAAAATTATTCTTAAAATCTCTATTTCATACTTATATCGCGATTGTAATGATTTTACCTTCATGGCTCAATAAAGTATTATATAAATTTTCTTGTATATTTGTGTATTGTTGTGTATTTTTATGATGATTGTCTTTCAAATATTTGGCCGTAACAAAACTCTCATTGCTACTTACCTCGACCCATAAGTACTTGCTAGATGCAATTGCAGATATAACCTACAGTGTGTACATTATGATGCAGATTAGATTCAAGGTTTATTTTATACACTAATTTAGGGAGATACTTCTGTATCAATGTCTATACAGTTTAAGCTAATAGCTCTGGTATCGAGTGAATAGGAACGGATTGAACAGATTCAATCCCATTTTGATTTTAATTTGTCACTTTCAAAGCTTACAGCTTTCGCGGTTTTAATACTGCTTTGATTTCCTATTTCTCTTTTTTACTATAAAATTTACTCAATATTCACTATCCCTAATTTTATTTTTAATATTCGATTTAGTTTGAGTTGATTTGATTTCAATATTGTATTAGTTTTAACATATTTGCTCCTAATTATGTGGTATTGTTGCTCCTAATTATGTGTGCTTTAATTCACACTTTGCTATAATGTTTCCCATGTAATTTGTTATTCATGTTTTCACAAGACAAATTTGATTTTATACGTTATTTTAAAAACTCTCAGTACCTTGCCTAAAATTAAATTTTTATGGAGTGGAGGAAGTCTCCAAAATGATTTTGTTATTGAAATTGTTAAATAAAAGTTTCATCTCATAGCTGCGTCGATAGCAACATAATATGCCTCTCTGAAAGAGTTAGGATCTCAAAAAGAAAAGATCTGAAAGGTCTGAAAGAGTTAAGTCTTCTCTGAAGAGTTAGATTTTTTGCATTACCTTGCCAAATATTATGTTCTCTGTTATCATGATATTTCCAGGCATACGTCCAGTATTCGATGGGTCCCGTGCAGTTGGAAACAGGGTCGTAGGTGTGGATATACGATGCATAGATTGTGCTATCCCCAGATACGAGCCATTGGTTCTGGACAAATATTATAGAATGGTTACGACAGATTTTATAGGCGATGGTGGAGGGGGATTTGATGTAAGTTCAAAACAAATTCTTAATTCGGATTATTATAAAGTAAACCAAACACATTAAGCTGACTTTCTACCTTAATTACGAGTATGTATAATGCGTTTAAATTACCGTCTGCTCGTTGAACCAAAAAACTTAAGGAAACTGGCTTAATTTGAAAGTTTATTTTTTTTTATTATTAGTGAGCCTCAACACAGAGTAACAACAAAATAAATACTATAAATTTTCTATGATAGGTTAAGCATATCAGACTTTAGACCACGACAACTAATCGTTGCCAGCACGTTAGTTGATTAATCAAAAGTTATTCTAGTTAATCAGTTAGACAATTGCCATAAAAACCAAATTCGTCCATATTTATCTACTGGTCAACGCGAGTTGTTGTTCTTTAGTTGATAATATTAATTAAACTTTTCACACTCATCACAATATTTCACCAACTTTACGGTACAACTAACCACATAATTTTGTTTCGCTGCGAACAAGCTAACTGGTATCAACAGAGAAAATAACAGAATCATTTCAAAGTTAGCGTGGTTCGCCGTCTCGGGATCGTTGTTATAGGAGTGACAAAAGTTTTAATTGAATAGTCCAGTTTTTTGTTTAGTACTTTTTGTATACTGTCATACTCGTAAATCCCAGGTTAAAGCTACGTTAGGTATTGGAAGTGTGTCTGAATTTTGCTCGTGACTTCCATATTACCTATTAGGTACTTAACTTCTATCTACTATCATTTTCAATGCTGTGATAATATTTTACGTGATGGTAAAGATCGTAAAATCATTGTCTTTATTAGTTTACATTTTGTTAGACAAACATTTTTTTAATGTATAGTAATTTCCTTATTAAAATTACATTCTTATAACTTTTTTAGCTTCCACAATTTTAGATATAATTTTTATTGGACTCAACTAGTCATGGAAATTCAGTAGACTCAAACCCTGAGAGCCTTGACTTTAAGTTATCATCTTTAATAATTGACTAATGTACTGAAGTAACAGTTGTTACCACTAAGAAAATTTATGACATCCTAAACTTCCAGATGATATCAAATAACCGGGTAAACGTGAGTGTGGTCGGGGTAGACTACGACATTCTGATGACGTACATACGACAGCAGAGCCCGGTGTTTAGAGACGTGGACGGCCGGATACAAATTCAAGATCCTTGTTCAGATTGAGACAATAAATTCTTAATAATTTAAAACAAGTGTTTTATTCTTTAAAAACTGGACGCTTGTTTCTTATTTACTTTGTTTTATTTAAATTGTATGTACATTTAGAGATACATTTTCATATAAATGGCAGGTTTTCAAACTCTCTAAATGTGTCTCTTAATATGTGTAGGGAGGAAATAAGAAACAATGCACTAAAATACGTATAAAATGGTTGTTGACTCATCCACGCCTGGAAGCATAGTGAAGTTTGCGATATCGTGTCGTTCTTATATAATATATGGATCGGAATAATGTCTTTGAGTACCTAATATTAACACTAATCCCAATTCTAGCAAATATTATTAAAACATTCATGCCTTTTGTGTAACGAACCCATGAAAAGAAAACTCATTTTATTTTTTGACAAAAATTATGACCAACTGTACCTATAGTTAGTGATTCTCGAACTTTCAATGTACCGTGAACTATCCTGGGCGCTGAATTTACGTTAATGGGATAAAGTTTCCAATTTATTTGCCTCATAAGGCGAAATGAGTGAGACTATCGCGCATTTTTAGTTTTTTTTCCCAAACAAATATTGTCAGGAAAGTTTTATGGCAGTAACTTTAAGGGGAGAAATTGCCACAACTATACCCATAACTATCCCTGAAGCGTTCTTAGTTACGAAACACTATTGAGGTAATGATAATAAAAAATGTGAAAAAGATTTAAAAGACAGTAATTGCTGAATTGAGTCCAATTTTATTACAGACAGAGTGTAGCGCTCTTGTAAAATTAATAATATATACTGCTATAATTTGTATTTGAAGCTGCTACATCGAGTTGGCAGCAGCCGTGGAGCGAATGGCCCGTGAAATAGCCGTATCCATCCTGTTTCTGGATTAACGATAACGCTCGAACTTTACTAAATATAACATAAATATTCTCTTTCAATAATGAACAACATTTGAAGAGAATATTTATATAATATTCAATAAAATTCCGTAATATGGAGTAGGTAAAGCGAAATAATATTGACATGAACTATGGATATACGATAAGAGTATTAATGTCCACGCGGGCGAGTCGAGTTCTAATACTATGAACATAAAATTTCAGTGTCTGTAAACAACAACTTTCTAACATAGTTAATAAATATTTTGTTTAATTATTCATACTCGTAATAATATACAAATAAAAGCTGTTACAGATGTCGATGAAATATTATTTTCATTTTCAATATTCATTCTCACCGATTATATTGTTGTCAATTGTAGTGTGAATTATGAAATCGTATTGAATAAATAGCTGAAGATTCTATATCACCATGTTCAATAACATCTAACTTACTCCGTCTCTAGGTTTTATCTGAACAACATCTTTCATGCTGTTGTTTTAATTAAATTTTTTCATAAACATTTGCTATTCTACCCCTTTCTTACGGAAAACATTAAATCTGTATAATTTTCTCAACTTCCCACCATTTTTTCGCTCACGAGAATGATTTATATCATTTAAAATTAGTCTTCCGTGAAAAAAGAGTCGTGAAAGAATTAATTAACGCAATGAATTATGTTGTTAAGTGTGACGACGTTGCAGATTAACTACAGTTTTGTCTTGCTAACGAATTGTGGACATTTTTCATTTTAAACGCAACGGTTAACTTATTCCGATATTAGTGGGGAACAGATTTTTTTTTTGATTAAAAATTTCTAGAAAACTTTATGTGTAGGCTTATTGAACTGAAATAAAATAAGATATTACTCTTGGCAGAAAAATAAAACATTATAATATTTAATATTGTATACAAAAATATCATTATAATAATATGTATTTTTATTCCTTTAAAACATTGACCCAAATTCGGTACATAAGATGTTAGAAATCAAGGTACCGCTAATTTAATTAATATACTATATTAATTACTCCCGTGATTGAAATGAATCTAATGATACCGCATACATATTT
>DWBH01001003.1:0-10488 GCA_018230765.1 Ernsta delagoae
GCAAAGTTTCAAGTTAATCAGATGCTTAGAAACCGGTGAAAATCGTGCTCAAAGATTCTGTTACATACATACATACATACATACAACCCAAGCTAATAAAAGTGTGTTAATCATGTTCATACTATAAAACAATAATAAATAAAATTAATACTAACTTGTAGATGGGACTGCTAAACGAGTGGTGGCATCAAAGCCAGTTGTGGAGATGGATGGAGATGAAATGACCCGGATTATCTGGGAGAAAATTAAGGAAAAACTCATATTCCCTTATGTCAAGGTAAGATAGGTACATAGACAGTTGGTTAAGTAAGTTTTAAACATAATTTGTCATTTGTCAATATAAAATAATTACTTAGGTAAGTACCATAATATTATGTTCTTGCAAACAATAGGTACATGGCAAACATTTATGTAAAAAAATGAAACATACATTTAGAAATTAAATTATATTATTATAAATATAGTACGAAGCGAGTATTATGTGATTTACAATTAAGTAGTGAAAAAATTGCAGATCTAAAAACTTCAATGACAATACCCTCTCTCACTTATCAGCAAGTTTTTAAGGTCAGTGACTAGTTTAAAGACTATTGGTACATAGCTATGCATAAATTGGTTGATTTATCAAACAGGCTCACTATTTGTACACTGGAGTTATCACTATTATTCCAATTGAGAATACTTTACTTTGCTCTTGTGGAGATTAATAGGGCACCTCCACCTCTCAGCTGTTTTAAATATCTGGTAACTTATCCATCTATGGATTTTTTTGTTTTATTAGCGTATTATAAGTATATTGGTAATTATTTCTTGTCCTATATTTGTATGTAATAAGAATGTTATTCTCAATTTCACAAAAAAAAATCCTCATTTGTATGTTGACTAGAAGGCATTCTAGCTACTGACTGATGGTGCTTGATGTGATTAATGTTTGGCTAACCTTTTCCTATCTTTCATCACAGAAAAAATATATGGTTTGTAGTATTTGTAGGTACCTATATAATTAGTAATTATCTGATTACGAACTATACAATTTCTAATTACATAGGGTATGAACAGAATAATATACCTACTTATTGTACTAGGTATTATGGGTATTCATTATGCATTATCCTTGCAATAGGTAGGTACTTACTTAAGTACCTAATTAAATGGCGAATTTAACAGAATTTGATTGTATCAATATTAAGTACATTAAGTAATGTTACTAATATAAGTAGTAGATAATAATTTCTTATCTCTATAATTAAGTACTTAGTTATTATATATGTAATTAAACACATAAGTAGGTAAGTAATTACCTATTACCTATTTATCTTAGACGTAAGTACCTCCCTACTCTTCCTACTAGGTAGGTACCTACTTATTTAATTATTTTTGCACTAACAGAAATGAGACAATGAATGAATAACATAGGTAAGCATAAGCCCACGATAAGTTTTCTGCATGTTATCAAAATCAAGTTATCAACTCGTAAAACCGGATGGTAAAGCCGTTGGCCGGCCGAGTGCTCTGCTGTCGTTCTATAGCATTGAACTTTTTAAAATTCGAAACGCGATCGCGCTGATCGTTTCACACGAGCATGACCGGCCTTGAACCTGATCCTCGTACATTAAAAATTAAAATCCCACCAAAATATTTTCATATAAATTGTTACCAAGATGGGACTATAATTTTCATTTCTTTTTGTAACTTACCCTGGCCCTTGGGCCCCTGAAGGGGGCCCCTGTACATTTTCTGGCCTTTAGCGTCAAATTGCCAAATTTTTTATGGGTATAGTAAAAATATTCTGAGAATTTTGATGACTTTTAAGTCCGTCAGGGACGAATCAAGATTATTTAGTTATTCATTAATAATAAATTAAAAAGACGACAAAACGCTTCGAGAGAAGATAGGCAGGCTTTGCTCGATTCCTCTTGGAAGGGGCATTAAACTGTGTTCTCAGATTTTAATTTTAATACAAACATGTAGGTACTATTGCGCTTGCGATAATTTACGCAAATCGCATGATAGG
Source organism: Ernsta delagoae (assembly GCA_018230765.1). NCBI lineage: Eukaryota > Metazoa > Arthropoda > Insecta > Lepidoptera > Hesperiidae > Ernsta > Ernsta delagoae. The sequence goes on from DWBH01001003.1 coordinate 2,015, forward strand.
TAGGTATGTGTACGTAGATATTTTGAACTTTTAGGCATTATCATTAGACAGTTATGTAAATGTGGATGTAGAATTGTAGACCTAACTTATCTTTCTTATCGCTCGTTTATTGGGTTAATATTTGTACCTATTATTTATACCTATATGCTACATTATTTGAATTACGTAACGAATTTTAATTACGTTATTTATCGCTGGCACATAATAGGTACCTACCTACATACCTATAAACTACTATAAAGTCGTAATGTAGTTGGATAAACTTCATTCTTGATAAGATGGAAATACGAAAGTTTTTGGGCTATTTCCATCTTACTGAGGCCAAATGGCTTAAGTAATAAGATGGGTCCCTAAGGACCTACTTAGGTATTAGCACAGGGCCCCAAAAGTACTCAATCCGCCACAGTCCGCATACGTCCGAACTATATCAAGATCAATATAAATAAGATTCGTTCATTTAAATAAAAGAATTGGCCCGGATTTGCTTTATCAGGAGTCTGTCGGAATACCTACCTATAATATTTTATTTAGAAGAACTGTCTGTCAGCGCTGATAATTTTTCTTCGTTTAACGACACCGCTTCACAATAAGGCATTTCGTAAAAAGATAGTTTTTTTTTTTTTTTTAGACATCTCACACACGTATATAACAGCATAGTATGATAATATTATGATTATTATAAATCAGTACCGTAATGATAATTTGTATTATCATTATAATATATCTATAATATCACGATAATGTCACTAGCATCCATTCATCTGGAGAAAGGCCTCCTTAGTCACTAGCATAATTTAATAAAATTTTGGGAAGTATCGCGCGTAGCGCTCTAGCAACCAATTGTAAAAGTATGCTCACAATATTATTATATCTGATCGCGGTAGGTAGGTAGGTACTCAATATTATGTATTGTGAGTTCATTACCAAGCCTTGCCGCTAGTCAGCTCAGGCCACTCCAGGCATCTACTCACTAAAGAATAAGAAACGAATAGATGGTATTTTTTTGAAATGGGTTACGTTATTTAAAATGGTCGCTGAATGTATCCTTATTTATATAAGTGTCGCCGCCAACTACTTATTTCAATTGCAATTAACAACCTAGCCTCTTTACTAAACAGCGCGCAATCAATTAGCGACCTGAATGATCATTCGTAGCGTCTAGCGTCTGTTATAACATTTTCATGACCTGGCTGGCTTATGTTTTATACAATGGGCATTCAGACCGCTAGTTGAACTGCGCCATTTCTGTGACATTGATATTATATTACATTAAAATCACGAGACACTGATTAATTTCAATAGCTGGATTGTTTATACTTCGACTTGGGTCTACCATACCGAGACGCAACAGATGACCAGGTGACTATTGACGCCGCACACGCTATCCTGAAACACAATGTGGGCATCAAGTGCGCCACCATCACCCCTGATGAACAAAGAGTTGAAGGTAAAAGCCATTCATTCTACATTGTTGCTCTGTTTTTCTAGAGTTTGTTGCTCAAGACTTTATTTGGGATACAGGTGGACGATTTAACAGCCCACTTGTAACGTTTGCGGTGACCAATAAACAGGCCACTTTGACCAGCTTGCTTCTTAACATTAAGACATATTTATTATTACATAAAATATTAAACGTTTTTCACATTGTTTGTCCGTGATAAACATCTAAACGACTGAAACGAAAAAAAATAAACATTTAAAGTGGGCTCCCATACGCAAAACGTGTTTTTATTCTGTTTTGCCCCTTGTTTTTAAATAAAAAGTTATAAAGAGTTAGAATTAATGCAATAATGATTTCTGAACCTTTGGCCCCCAATAATTTTATAATTATATTACAGAGTTTAAACTGAAGAAGATGTGGGTAAGTCCCAATGGAACAATCCGAAACATTCTGGGAGGTACGGTGTTCCGTGAGCCTATCTTATGCAAGAGCATTCCACGCTTGGTTCCTGGCTGGACCAATCCGATTGTCATAGGCCGTCATGCTTTCGGGGACCAATATAAAGCAAATGACTTCGTCGTTCCTAAACCTGGAAAGGTACATAGTTTTTTTCCGGTTAGGCTGTAATTATGTAAAACATAATCTCAAATTGTAGGTATTAACTTTATCTTAAACTTGGACTTGTAAGAGTAGATAACCTACCATTACATAATTATTGAACAATTTCAATTTTATATCAATTATGTTTTCACAGGTGGAGTTAGTGTATACAGCAGCAGATGGCAGTGTAGAAAAAAGGCTGTTGTTTGATTTTAAATCGCCAGGCGTCGCACTTGGCATGTACAATACCGATGAATCTATTCGATCCTTCGCGCACTCTAGTTTTCAGGTGCTTACTTTATAATTTAAAAATAACCAAAGCTTTTTCGTTTATCATCTTGCGGACAGTTTTGGATAATAAATAGTCATCTTGCATGATATTGTTATTTGTAGTACCTAGGTATTATAAATATTATTATACATATACAAGTGGAAGGAGATAGTCTCTGCCTACTCCGTTGGGAACAAGGCGTGACAATATGTATGTATTATAACTATTATCTAACCACTTATTTCGGTCATAGGTAGCTTTACAAAAGAAATGGCCGCTATACATGTCTACGAAGAATACTATTTTAAAGAAATATGATGGTCGCTTCAAGGACATCTTCCAAGAAATATACGAAAGGTACAGGATATAAGTTTTGGTAAAGTCTATTCTTAACACGAATTTCTTTTCGTAGAATAAAAAGGTTTCTTCGATTATTAGCTGCTGAACTAATGCCAGAAATTTATTATTGTTATTACCTAGTGATTTGTTAATACTAACATTGCAAAGTTTCTGTGGGTACTTAATACCAATACAATATTCTTATTTTGTTACAGTGATTATAAGAAGAAATTCGAGGATGCCAAAATTTGGTATGAGCATCGTCTGATCGATGACATGGTAGCACAGGCTCTCAAAAGTTCTGGCAAGTTTGTCTGGTCTTGTAAAAATTACGACGGTGACGTACAATCCGATATCGTTGCGCAGGTAAACATTGTATTATCTGAATAACATGTTGTTTTGTTTAAAGAATTTGTAATTAGTGCATTGTATTAACTTATCACTTGTTTTAATATTGATTAGTACAAAATTTCATATTATGATCATTAAAATATGTTGTAATCTTTCATTTTTAATCTCTCCCATTGTTAATTGTAATTAAATGAGCAGGCGCTCCCGGACACGGGAATTGTAAAATAATTTCAATTTTCAATGTCACTTTTTTATCTATAATTAAGGTTCAAAGCTTCTCAACAATTTTTACTACAAGCTTTAATTTAACTTGGTGTTTACTGTGTAGTCTTTGGTTGTATACTTACATGATACCTACGATACATGGAATTTCATTGCAGGGGTGTAAACGTGAAGCTTTATATATTATTTTTTTTCAGGGTTATGGGTCTCTAGGTATGATGACATCGGTGCTGATGTGCCCGGACGGGAAGACAGTGGAGTCGGAGGCGGCTCATGGGACTGTGACCCGTCATTACCGCATGCACCAGCAGGGCAAGCCCACCTCCACCAACCCCGTTGCCTCCATATACGCGTGGACCAGAGGCCTCATCCACAGGGCTAAACTCGATAATACGCCGGACTTAGAGCGATTTGCATTGGCCCTTGAAGAGGTATGTAACGGATAATCGTTAGTGACTATAGATAAGTGGTTAGTTGATTGTCAAAGATTTTCGTTACAGTTAAAGCTTTGTCAAAGTAGAGTTGATAATAACTTTATGTATTGTACCTAACCTACTCAATTAATAATAGATGAAAGGGAATGGTAACTTTTCTAATGCTAGTATAATCTTGTCAGCTTATATTGATATCTTATCGGGCATTGATAAAAAAAATTATTGTTAGGTATTGCTATCTTCGTATTCTTGTCAGTGCCAAGAAAACAATAAATGTTTCTAAATGATTTCAGGCATGTGTAGAATGTATTGATGGCGGAAAAATGACCAAGGATCTTGTTATTTGCATCCATGGTTTGGCCAACACTAAGGAAGGCATGTATTTGAACACTGAAGATTTCCTCCAGGCCATTGCTGACCAACTCGAACGTAAACTATCGAAGTAATGTAAAATTGTGAATAGTAACATTAAAGCATGCATTATATAAGAATTACATAGAACCAATTACCAGTGATCTGTAAAAATGAAATGAAATTATCAATTTTTTAATCAAAGTATTTTTATGGTGTAAATCTTCTAGATTATTCTATAAGATCAATTTTATATTCTATTTGGATATGTAAAAATATAAATTAAATTTTAGTCAAATTAAAAGTAAAGGTAATGATGTTTCTGTGTTTATATTAAATTTTTTATAACATCCCTCGCTATGCTGATGATGATTTTATTACCTTATTTCTGTAACATTTTATTACAAACTAAACTATGATCGATACTTCCAACTACTATAATATCACATTATTTATTTTTGCATTCGCGTGCAATTTGAAAATTTATAATTTATTTGCACTTTTATGCCACCAATAAAAAAATAAATGAATAAATAAAATTTATCTGAGACGCTGCATATCTGCATACATTTTTGTTACACTGGGGGCTCCTGTGGTCAAGGGAGGGCCCCGCCCGTACTAGTCATATTGATGGTAGTACATCCCTGGTATACGTCAAACAGTTATGTGTATTTGTCTATGGTCGTTTCAGAAGGCGCTGACAACGCTGACTGCCTTTTCTTACGCTGTCAGTGTTAAAATTGTCTTGTCATGTCAAATTGACAAATGTTGACAATTGACAAACTTTTTTTTATGTTCCTTAGCGGTTGTCATGTCAGTGTAAATTGTCAAAAAAAGTCCAACGTACCAAACAGCAACAGCACAGCTATGTTTATTTTATATTTGTTTGAGTTAAGTTTAATCATTTTATTCAGGTAATGATAAAAATATAAATCGGAAACATAATTTCTAAAAAATTCAGCGGCAAAGCTTAAGTCTTTAAAATGTTTAACTTATACTTTGCGAAGTTAATTTTGATATCGTTCCTTTCAAATTTTGTATCAATAAATTCTCATGAAACTTATAGTTCATGTTCCGGCTCTTCGTGCTCAGAAAGTTTTAATAGATACAGTAAAGGTCAGTACCTGGTTCTTTTACTGTACTATCTTTATAGTACCTAAATTGCAGTTAAAAATACACACTAAGCACATTTTTATACAAATTTGACAGAATCTAACGAGTGGGGCACGGAAATAGAAAAGGAAATCAAACTTGCTAAAGAAAATTATATACCATGTGTGAAGGAAAAATGTAGCTGTCACAAATCTGTTTTGGAACAAGATCTAACACCTTATAAAGATGGAATAACAAAGGAACAGTTTGATGTAGCTCGGAATAAAGCTACAAAATACCAGGTGAAAATTGAAAGGGATTTATAAAATACCTATAGGGATTAATAAGCCTAAATTGGCTCCTTGTATCTTAGTAAAAGAATATTTTATAAAAATTGGGAACAAATATGATGAGTACTTAGGAATTTTATAAATACTAATATTATAAATTTAATACTTTTTTAGATTTTTGATGGCAAACTATATAGAGAAAAAGAATGTCACTTTCCTGCAAGGTGTGCTGGTGTAGAACACTATTTGAAGGTGATAGCACCTAAGTTGCCTAACATGGATTTGGCTATCAACACAAGAGACTGGCCACAAGTGAATTCTGCATGGGGCCACAGGAAAGCCCCAGTGTTGTCATTTAGTAAGGTTAACACAATCTCTGAATTCTAAGTAGCTTGCTTGGTTTTAATGCATTAATTGTATGATTTGTATAATTTGTATAATAAAACTGTAAATACAAAGTTTTTTGCTTCTGTGTGACATTTATATAAAGCATTGCTTTTATGCTAAATATTACTAGTTGAATTTGCTGAAACTGGATCTCGTATTTTCTTAAAGCTAAGCTATTTCCTAAAGTAACAATGATTTACTGTTTCTTTAATGTGCCTTTAAATTTGCCTCCCATGCCTTCTTTAGAATACTTAGGTGCAATTTCTGTATGATTTTGATTTTATTTACAGACTAAAGATTACTTTGATATAATGTATCCTGCTTGGAGTTTCTGGGAAGGTGGACCAGCAATTTCATTGTATCCCACTGGCATTGGACGTTGGGATAAGCATAGATTGTCAATATCAGCTGCTGCTGACAAGTAAGTAATGTTGCATAATAATATGTATTTATTTCTAATACTTTTGGAAAAGACATTCTTTGAGATTATGGATACTAAAACAAATTTAATATAAGATTATGACAACAATATTCTTAGATGGCCTTGGGAAAAGAAAGAAAACAGAGCATTCTTCAGAGGATCAAGGACTAGTGCAGAAAGAGATGCACTGGTTTTACTATCTCGGTCACACCCTGACATTGTTGATGCACAGTATACAAAGAATCAAGCCTGGAAGTCTGATGCAGTAAGGCTTTGTATTTGTTTTGGTTATTTTATGTACTTTATATTGCTAATGAAATTCTTGATCAATCAATTATTCTTTTTCTTAAAAATAACACATCAAGACAAAAGACTGTTTTGAATGATTTTTTTGATAGTTAATTTGGCATTTTTTTATCAAGTATTTATAAATGTAAAATTTGTTTTAGGACACACTTTATGCAGCTCCAGCTTCAGAAGTGTCATTTGAAGATCATTGTAAATATAAGTATCTCTTTAATTACAGGGGAGTAGCTGCAAGTTTTAGATTTAAACATTTATTTTTATGCAAATCTCTAGTATTTCATGTTGGTAATGAATGGCTAGAATTTTTCTATCCTTCACTTAAACCATGGGTACATTATATACCTATTAGTCCTAAAGCTACTCAAAGTGACCTTATGAATTATATAAAATTTTTTAAATCACATGACACACTAGCAAGGGATATTGCAGAAAGAGGCTTTCAGCATATATGGGATAATTTAACTGACAAAGACATAAAGTGTTATTGGAAGAAACTTTTAAATAAATATGCAAAACTTCTTAAGTATGAAGTAAAGAAAGATGTTGAGCTTATTAGGATGTAGTTATTAAAGAGAACATTTTATTTTTATCATTGTTTTATTGTATTATTATTCTAGTAACATGATAACAGAAATGTACAATTTAAATTTCAGGGAATTTGCGAACTTTTTTTGATACTCGTGTTTATATTGAAAAACACCTATATAAATAAAAAAGTGCATAATAGGTAACTACTTTAATAATATGGACATAGCATAGGTACGAATAAGTCTAACAAGTTACTACTAAATATATAGATATGGATTTAAAGTTAGAAGCAATAATCATAATTATAGTTTTTTTTTAAAGATAGAGATCAAATTAGCAAAATACACATAGATGTCTTATCTAATACACACGTTTTGATCCTATTCAAAATATTCAAATTATGTATAGAATAATCAATATCTTAGAGAAATAGGTAAGAATAAACAAGCTTAACTAAAATCGCGATCTGGGAAAATGGCGGGAGCAACCAGGGTCCACACATAGAGCCCAATGCACAACCAGGATGATGTGATTTTGATCCACATAGATGCGACGTTCTCTTTAGACAATTGCGAGCTTGGGCTGCAAGTTGAAAAACAAATTTTTTAGTCCTTTTATGATTATACATCGATACTGTTATTTACATCCTTAGAAAATACCCACGTATTAAAACAAGTTCTATTGAAGTAATATGATATTCGATTTAATGTAACCATCATTCTACCATTAGCTGGCAGCCTTCATCAATTTGTACAATGCTTACACAAGATAGTTCAAATAAAAAAACCGTCATTGTTTCCGTGTCAATACTTACTTATACCAATTGGTGAGCGTCATCATGATGTAGAGAGTGGCAAGAGCGAACACCACGTGGTAGGAGGACCAGGAGTAGGCGACGCCATCGCTCTCGTTGTCGAACACCTTCGCGTCGCCGGAGTTGCCCGTCTCGCCGCCGTCCACGCCTTCTATGGAACCATAGCCTGCGCTCAGTAAGCGAACCGACGTGCAGCGTGTTAGATGCTGGCTACATACATTATGGCGAGCGTTGTTAGTTGCTTCAATGGAACAGAGGGCATAGAAGTCTTTCTATTTTACTAACAGATTGATACGGATTAATATCGTAAATGTAGCTTTGTGCATGTGATCTGGTAAGGCCTTTAGCGAAATGAACGGGGACCTAATACCGGAGTTTCATAAAATTGTTCTAAAAAAAGCAATAAACAAGCAGGGGGTTTAATGAGTTAGCGGCTAAACCATCACTTATTAGTTTGCTTGTGTTCTTTGAGTACACAGCAGCAAATAAAAAAAATCTGAACTTTGTATGAATATGTGAACATCTGAAATAAGTGACTTAGTACAGTAGTAAGTATATTTCAATACGTAAGAAACTCAGATACTTCTAATTTTTTATTATTTGAAGCTGCGTTCTCAATGAACCAAA
>DWBH01001004.1:0-10482 GCA_018230765.1 Ernsta delagoae
ATAACTTACTACCTTAGGGTATTTACATTCTATTAATCTGAATGCGGCTCCAACGTAAGATAGAAAGTGAGATTGGATCCTTAGGACCGTACCTATTAATAAACTAACAAACTTGAGTGTTTCTCAAGATACACTTAAGTGCTAAAATAATTAAGAATAAACATTGTATGTGCCTACAAAATTTGAAGGTTGCCCTCGATTTCTCAAGGATCCCATTTTCGGATCCTGATTTCCTGACAATGGGATCACATGGGAAGCAAATGCTTTATAATAAAAAAAGAGTCATCAAAATTGGTTCATAAATGGCGAAGTAATCTGCGAACAAACATAAAAAAAACATACAGACGAATTAAATACCTCCTCCTCCTTTTTTGAGTCGGTAGAAAACACGCACTCAAGTTGATTTCAAGATACGCTCAATCTTAAGTTCTATAATCTTAGCTAATACGGTCCTATAATCTGCTTTTCCATCAAAAGCGACAGTCATTAAAGAAAGTATAAAAACAGGATATTATAACGCTCCAAGGCTTTTCACGTATTGCGGAAGCTCCAATTGCCTTAATGTGACACTTCCTTATACCATTATTTATAACGCTTTTTTAGTACCTCATCACATCGCGTGCAAAATCGATGAGATGGTAGCATGTTTTAACAAAGAGGGTACGACGAATATGTTGATACGTAAATCCTTAGATAAGTAACTATGTATAGTCTATGGCTAATGTATTGAAATGTATAGATTTATGATGTGTAATAATCTGAAATTGGTTATGGTAGGTCTTGTGGTTAGAGTAGCCTAAACTAGACTAGGCTACAGTAGGTCTTAACCTATGTAGACTAGTACCTAAGGAGCCATTTTTAAGGGAAATTAGAATATAATCATCGTTTCACTTATTGCGTTTTTGCTTACAATTAACGAATGTTTATAGTAGAGTGCTCAGGGGGTTTTGACCTCGGAAAATAGTTACAGTGAATGACTTTTTTTTGGGTATTCGTAAATTTTAAGTCATATTTTTTTGAACATAAGTAGCCGATAGTCCAATTATTTTGCTCAAAGGCTATATTTAGCTATTCAGCTATTAAATATGTACCTATACATATACTAAAGAGGCATTTTAAAAGGCAAAAGATTAGCCTCTCACTGTAAACATGATTCTTACTTTTATGCCCTTTAGTACGCGAACTCATGTAAACCTGGCTTTACGCTATAAAATACCTTTAGCGCCTGCGAAATTATTGTTTAAGTGTCCAATAACTTATTTTAATAGTTCTTCAGACACAAACCGCTACTGATATCTGGTGAAGACAGCTGGGGTTTATCTAAGAATTTAGTTGTTATGTTAATAACACGATTGTTTATATTGCAGAGAAGATCCACGTTTACTTTACTCTGCGAATTATCCACGGAAGAAAGAGACAAATAAGAAGAATGACAGACAAAATTTGACTTTTTTTCATGATATTACTGATCTGTTATGACGTAACATGGCGTTTTAACAAAATGTTAAACAGTAAGTACAGTATGTATAAAGAATAAAAAACGAAATACAGATCTACTGAAACTAAATGCTGATGTCAAAAGTAATGTTATTTGTTTAATATTTAATTACACTGTAATTAATTGATTAAAGTTAATGTTAATAAATTAATTGAATTTTAGTGGACCTTAAAATTTATTTTTTTGTAAGTACCTACTTCACTACAAAATACTGCCTGTTACAAGTGCATTCTTGCCGTTTCTCTTCCGTGGCAACCTATCTAGCAGATCTATTTTCCGTTTGAAATCTCCCATTTATCGCTTTTCTTTGTTTATCTGGTTTCCAAATGTTTTAAGGGGGTTATCCAAAGCAATGTTGGAGTGACTAAAATTACTTGTCGTGATCAAAATATGTTATTATTTTTTATTTAATTTATCATTAACTTTGTTCACAAAACTTTTTTGTAGCGGTAATTACAAGTTTTTCCATAGTGCTAAAGGTACTAAGATAGGTACTAATTTATGTACTCTGTTAATTTTTTTATTATTTAATAGGCAGATATATATTATATTTTGCGACGCACTAAATTATTTCTAAATATTCGTTATAATTCTATGCAGAGTCTTAGTAGTAACTAAGGAGATGCTATATAACTTTTTACTTTAGTAAGAATGATATCTCTGTTAGACTTTAGTCGATCCTGTGACTTATAATACAAACGACAAAATGATCCACAAGTATATAGGTACCTAACGAAAAGATAAACAGAGGTGGGGCGGTAAAACATTCGCACACAAACTGACCGCTAAAAGTTTAACTTTGATGTAGTTTTACGTGTGTTTAACTGTGCTGGTGCAAACAGTAAATGAACGTAAAATAATAACGTCTGCAGTATAGTGTGTAACGAGCAATTTCAGTTAAAATTTCGTGCTTCATAAAATGCTTTCGATGTCACCACTTGATGTTAAATGCGACAATAGTTTAAGCTTTTATTCACGTTTGCATTTCATTAAGGTGTAATATCTACTGTAATAAAAATGATATGATCTTTTAAAGTACAGTTGCTGTAGAGTCACGAAAAAATGAACTAGCCGTCAATAAGTAGATAGTAAGATGAGTTAGATGCGTCTTTATTGGATAATCGACTTAACCTTGATAAAATAGTGACATTATTATACTATTAAACATATTACAAACAAGTATCAATGCTTTAATTTTATTTGGTCACGGTGAAAAGTAATTGGTAATAATAGGCCGATAAGGAAAAGTGATTGTGAAGTATTTGATAATATGTAAATTAAAGGTTAAATTCATCGTTAAAAGCAATAAAACAGCAATTTGCACGTCTCAGACGAATGATGCCAGATATGGACGCGAGGCGGTATTAACAAATTGAACAAATATCGCACTCAATGCCGGGGTCATATGTGATAACAACATCGGCAGCATTGCCCGCTTACAAAAGAAAAATAAATTTTTATTGCAAACTGTAACTTACCTCTTTTAAGCGGATGGTCCGAAAACGCGCGCTAAACTTCACTGAAACTTTCAACACTCACTTTACCGCACAAGGTAAGGGCAACATTATGGAAATTGTTTTGTTATTGTGTAAGAAAATAAAATGTTTACGACTGTATCAAGACGTTAGTGATATACGTGTCTTAGATAACTATATCGGGAGTTGGTACGGAGCGGAGTGAACGCTCGCATTCGTCGGCGGTCGGGGTTCTACTGAACCGCCACTGAACTCTATATTTCTGAACTTCAGTTATCTATTACGCCCTACGGTCAAGCAACTTCAACGTTTTATCTAAATTGAATACTACGCATCTGCTTTCGATCTCATCAATCAGTGATAATAGCATAATCTCGATTCGATAGTGGCAATAATTCAGGTTCTGCGAATAGGTGCCCTGTTTTTATGGCAATGTTAAATTAATTAGAAGATAACAAAATCAAATGATTTGTTCTTGTACAGTCCGTGATTAGTCGGGAGCCTTAAATATAAAACGTTTTATATAGAAAAACAAACGTGCCCATCCAACCGTGACTGTCATAACATACTAAATATTGTATGCGTAAACAGTGTTATTATATGTACAAAATAAGTAAGTGCCTTACCTGCCCTTAATTTTGTATGAAAAGCAAAACATTATAATCATGAACGAAGGTAACCAAGGTTTTTTTCTATTACCCAATTAAACATTCATAGTCAGTCAAGTTAAAATGTTTTTAATCTGTAGCCGGAAGAAAACGATGGAAAATTTATGAATTCTGAGTTTGGAGGTAAAAATTGTTTTTGGCGGAACATTTTTCGATTAATACTTGGAAGTTGTCAATAATCTGTAATCTGTCTCTTATTTGATATTAGTTATCATAAATGTTTACTCATTGTGTAGACTACTTTCTTAGGAAATAAATTACTGTCACTTTCATACTCCCGACCGCATCTGATGGGCTTTCCTTTGAGATTCCGATACAAAAGGCTAGGGATATAATTATGTGGTATTATAACAAACCTCTATTAAAATATCTTCCTTCTAACGAGCTAGTCGTTTTCTGCTAAGTATTTACTTAGAGAAATTTAAGATTCATTTGCTTAGCTGTCAATCTTAATGCAAATTACCCCGTTAAGCACTTTAATAACTCCTTGGCGGTAATATGATAATAGGCACCACTTTTCTTGTTTTATTGCTCTGAGCCACCCCAACGATTTCTGAATATGAAGTAGGTAAGAAGAACATGTAGTTTTCTTACTGACGATAACTTGTAAACATTATCTGGGATGGCTCAATTTTTAAAAGTGACTGGCCGATTGGTCGTGTGGTTAACGACCCTAACTGCATAACTACAAATTAAAAATTTATAAAACACCCGAATTTTTTTATAGTGTATTGTAATCTGCTACTCAAGTAGCGTATTTTTTAAAATATCAGTGCAAGAAAAAAACAAAAAATACTTAAAAAGTACAACCAAATTATCACACAAATAATCACGCAATAATAGGTAATAATTCAACCATCAGTCACAAAATACTATTTTGTTAGTACGGCATTATTTATTAAGAAATAACATCTTTTCTGCCCCTTATAAAACGTAAATATTGCCTATAGGTAGATAAATTATACATAATTAAGCACTTAACTACTTGTATTTTGATTTCCATTAAGCACAGTTTATCATACCCTACAACCCTATTTTATAGGAAAATGACTGATTCTACTGATTTAAGGTACACAAAAACAATGGGAATGTTCATAGATTTATGATTAGTGATTGGCAGTGTTCGGCTTTGCCGCGTGCTCGTGACCGCAGTTCCTAATCTATGGCATACTCGATAAAATTGATTCACTAATCACGTTAAAATTACAATGCGTGTTATGTCGGTATCTTTTATTGTAGAAAATAAGCCTATAGTAGGTACTATGCCAATTATTGTGTTGTGACACATACTTTCTAAGGAGAGTACGGAGACTACGGAGCTTATGAAGGAAAGTAAGTGACTCAGTTAAATTATTGTTTTTTAATCAAGATCAATGATTTAGATTACTCACTAACTTCGCATAGATAAAGTTACTGTGTCTATATCAATCTAAAAGCGAACAATTTACTTCAACTTATTCCTAACATTATAATTAATATTCTCAGTATTAGTCATTATTTATTATTATTCATTAATTGTTATTCTCAGTAACAACCAAGAACCTACCTACAATAGCAAAAAAATGGCATTGTTCGTACCAAAAGAAGTCAAGTCAGTGTCAACAGACAAAGTCCTTTTTGTTGTTGGAGAAATCCTGCGATATTTTGCGATGTTTTCGTAAAATTTTGTCACGTTGAGAGCGACACTTGAGAACGTTTTCAAGTGCGCCGACAGCGAGAACACGCGGTTAGATGGTATTCTATTATTTAAGGGAATTATTACTGACACGGAGATGCCTTTACAGTTTAAGGGCCCTCGTCAGCCTCTTGGAGTCGGAGGACGAAACCTGGGGTCTATCAGCGTTTTTTATATTAATTTCTTGTGTCATCGTTTTCAGTGATACACTCATGGAATTATGGTGCAGAAAGAGGTTTTCAAAACGTTTTGTTGTGTATTGATGTTCACATTTCTAGATATATGATTACCTATATAATGTACAAATTCTAGTTATAAGATATTGTTATGCAAATGCTAACTTTCATAAACTTTAGGTATACGTAAAAGTTTTGAGTGCATGTAGTATTGTTTGAAATATTATAACTTGGCCTAAATAAACAAAGGCCTTCGGTAAGTTTGTTGTTAAAGCAATCGGATCGATCTTTTACCCACTTAAATATTTATCCAGTGCCGTAGCTTGTTCTTTTCCGTTGACATTAAACGCATATGATATTGATCGTAAAGTGTATTTAAGGATTAGGTCACATAATCTGAGGACTTCTAGCCAGGGGCAGGTATAATATACCTACATAAGCTGTATTTTACCTTTATCTATTATACCTTTCGTGAACTAAGACTTTTAACAATTTTGTGATTGTTATAATAATGTGAGATGCTCTTTGGTGAAAGACAACTACTTATTATAAAAAATAATAAGCACCTCAATTAAAAATTTGTAAGCTCGAAAGTTTAACAAAGTTCCTAAGATGATGATGTTATTTAGCTTCAATCTAGAGTTATCACCGCATAAGTATACATATTATGAAGTATGTACCTAATGCCTGTAAAAACTTTTTCACGTTTTTTGATAATCAAATGAAGAGCGGAAATTTCTTATGTTTTATGTCTAGACGGTGAGGGCAAAGTCATATTAATTTAGTTTGCTGGTACTTACATAATATGAGCAAAAATCATTATTATGTTATGTGTTATGAAGTTCAGCGTAGAGTAAGTGCGCACAATAGAATTACCGACGATGAAAAGCTTCGGTCGCTTTGAGCTGGCTTCACGGCAGGCTAATTTAGTTAGCTTTCTCGCTAATGTGCACTGTAGTCTGTATCTGATTTGGCTAGCAGGCCGACTTGAAAGATACTTAGGCCTGTAGGTACCTATTAATAAACAAAACCTAAGAAAAGGAGTTTCTCAAGTTTTAATCAAATCAGATCAAATAATTTTTTTTATTCATCATAAGGTATTTTACTATTTTACAACATACACTTAATGGACGTCAAGCATGATAATAATAAATCGATTCACCGGCTTTGGGTGCCTTTCCGGCAAAGGTACCTAAACCGAGAAAAAAAACCGGCGAAAAAAAAATTCACTCAAGTGTGAAAATTAAAAAAAAACGTGCACCCAAATGGTTTCAAGATATTCTCTCTCTCAAGTTCTATTTACTAATACGGGAAATAATTATATACATCATTACTACAGTATCATAATAAGAAAGCTTGTTCATTATATTAGGGTTTTCACCTATCAAGTTCTTTGCGAATCTAGTGAACATAAATGATTGATTTAGCACAAAAAATGAGCCTTCGAGTCCTTACGACTATGCCGAATCCGAACCTGCTATAAAGAATTATTGAGGTGTTTTAGTTCTAGCTATATTCTTTAGAAGCGGTTTTGTTGTAAATTGAGAGAATTCTTACCAGCGAGAACGGTGGTTGGTCAAACAAAGGTTGATGGTTGACCGTGTTCGGCTGATGTGTCAAGTGTTCGTACTTGGATAGGAATAAATTTAGGCCTGGAGACTCGTACAGAGACATGGCAAGCACTCAACCAATAAACTTTATATCGTCGTCAAGTTTTATCGCGTCTTTTTAGTGTCCTTGTATAAACATGAGGACTGGAAAAAATAAACACGACACTTGCGTTCTTGTTATGAAAGCGTAAATCCAATATTCTCTACTCCGAGTCTATAACATGCTGCAGTCGATGATAGTTTGCACAGAAAATAAAATGACAACCAATTCAATATTCTGTGATGTTATTCGTTTTGAAAGATTCGTAGAAAGCCGATCGGAGCGTGCGATTTGAAAATCGAATAACTTTTCTGTAACTAATGCAACGTAAGATTTTTTTTGCAGAAAGTACCTCAATAATTAAGACTAAAGCCCGGATTAGATTAAAATGGATTGAATGGATGAATTAAGACTGAAACCCATTTTGAGTGCAGTTTCATAGTTATTTTCGCAGTTAAGGTGCATTCAATATTAAGTTGTGTTTATTAATCCAAGCCTAGGGGCCGTCCATTAATCACGTGAGGCTCAAAAGGGGGGGGGGGAGGGGTACGGAAAACATCATGAAACATCACGAAGGGGGAGGGGGGGTCTCGTTAGACATCACGTGTATTAATTTTATTTATTTTTTGTCAAAAAGCGCTATTTCTGAACCGAAATTTTGAACGGCGCAAAAATTTGAACTCACGCTACGAGGGAGGGAGGTTCTCTGCGTAGTGCGCGAGGATGATGGTGCCGAGTGGCTTGACGAAACCGAAGTTAATATGCCACAAACCTCTTTGCCAATAACAACTGCCAGTGAAGAAGAAGCTTTACCAATTGTAACCTTAAATGAAAGTCTTGCCACTCCGTGGGACGACATTAATTAATTATTCATTAATTTGATTGCAAATACATATACTTAAATGTTTTTCGAATCAAAACGCCATTTTTTATTTTTTTTTCCAGTCAAAAATAGCTTCTACATAGACTTCCAAAAAATACACGTGAAACGGGGCGGGTCAAAAAATGAGAAAAACGACTTCACGTGATTAATGGACGGCCCCTAAGCTATAAACTACTCATCTTGGTTTCTGTTAAGAACAATTGTTTAATGTTAAACAGTACTGTTTCTGAGCTTTCATACAATAGGAGTACCTAATAGTCTACCCTCGTGTGAAACATCCATTAGCTTAAGAACTTTATATTAAATGGTTACTTTAAAATCGTCATAATTATATGTACAAATTTTGCTAACATTAAATCCATCTGTAGATGATGCTGAATATCTAATCTAAACTTTGATGCAGCACTACGTTAATTGTATGCCATTAAGAGGTTTAAAGAGTTTGTCTGCTTTGCAGTTGATAAAAACGTATGACAAGATTATACACACTTATGAGTGTACCAGAGAAAGAAGAAAGGAAAAGATAACAGGAATTGTCCATACATTTTTTACTACTACTAAAACAAGCATGACAGCTATATATAAGATGACAATAAAATCAATATAATTATATCGTATTTTGGTATGGTACCATTCAATTTTGCTTTGTCAGTCACAACAATTTTATATACCTAACTACCTACCATATACTAACCATAAGTCAAATAAGTGACTGGCACTTCCATCCACCTTTCCCTTTCTTCCTTGCTAATGTTTATACATACCTATATATGTAGGTAGTTATTTACACTATGTAAGCCTTATCTATCACATAGGTAAGTGATTCTTGGCTGGCTTTCATAGCTGTGTAAATTGTAATCTGCTGTGGTGTAGAAAATAGGTAATTATACTTTGAATGTTGCATTTTTCTATGTATTTTAATTTAATAACCTATTTCTTTTTTTTTTTCATATTTAAAAGTAACCAGTCTCATTAGAATCTGGAAATGTATGAATGAAATAAATAAAGTAAATAAATAACACTTCACACTCATAGCCCCACACTAGGATTCCCTGTGTCGTGGGTGCCATGGACACACACACAAAGACATTCACACAAACACCCAGACCGAGAACAGAAAATTTATTCGTTTAAAATTTCTGCCCCGCCGAGAATCGAAAATTGAACCCAGGACCCTTCGCATGGTGTATCGTTTTTATAACCATTACACCAGACAGGTCGTCAATATATAACGGGTGTATTAGAGTGAGTAGGTACATTTAAACATATTTAATTATGAACTATTTTGTTGCGGTGTGTGTAAATTGTATTGTCAGTATCTATTGTAGAAATTACATTGTTGTAGTAGGTACTGACTGCTGTAGTTAGCTCTTATCATGAAATATATTACGTACCTGATGATTGTACAGTTATTTTAGCCATCTATGTAGTATTGTGTACTTACTTACATCTGGACTTCTTATAGTAATTGACCAATAAGAAAAACTATCGACTATCCGTAAAACAAAGGTTACCACAACTCAAATAGACCCGACTTCTAAAGACATTCTTTGTTGTCAATACAAACGACTTGCAATCGCCTCTTCAAATACTCACAAAAGCTGACACGTGCTTCATTTGTTTTTCTATTTTCTGCTTTGTTCTATGAAACTAATTAACGACATGTCAATTGGTAAGCAATAGTCGGATATGTTTTTTTTCTTTACAACTGAAACATTAGTACAACGGTCACTCGTAGAGGCTTATTTTCTTAATAGTTTACTGAATGATAGTGATTTATGAGATGAATTGTTTTTGTTTATGTTGTAAGTTTATGGTGAATATGAATGAACCTTTCATTGTGTATGTATGGGACTAATCGTTGAGGATTGTGTTCTTAAGTGTTGTGTGTGAAATATTACAAAATATTTTGGTGGGTAAACCCGAGCGCTATCACATTTTTACTGGGTCCAATGAATATCTGCCTTTCCTCTTAGGCTTACAACAGCTTAAAATTTAGTTTGAAAATTATTTTTTTATAACAAACTAAGAAGCTATGTAAATATCAGAATTAGCATTGAGAAATTCAAACCAAAATTTCTTATTGTTAAACAATACTTTAACGTTACTTCATTATGGTAACATTGTAACATAGTGTTTGTTACAACTTTGTTTAGTTACAAGCGGTAATTAAACGGAGGTTCTCATAGTAGAAAGCAAGGAAAGTAAAACAATAATGTTACACAATTTATAAACTAAAAAGTGCGAAGGAAAGTATGTAGTACGTATCTAATGTTGTCATTGACTGTTGAAATGAGATACGTTGCATAAAGCTGTTTATAAGATGGATGCTATTTATTAACACGCTTTTATTAGCTTGGGGTGTATGTATGTAACTATGTAACGGAATCTTTGAGCACGATTTACACCGGTTTCTAAGCATCTGATTAACTTGAAACTTTGCATACGTCTCAAGGA